>JYJE01004561.1:2375-17575 GCA_000983655.1 Zymoseptoria brevis | reverse complement strand
ATTAAAGCGATTAACTTTAACCGGGTAGTAGACTACTAACTCTTCGTCGAATAGTAAGCATATATTATTAGTAGTTATCTTCGCTACTACGCTAAAGGCCTTAAGCTTCTTAGCTATGTCTACGGGAAGCCGACTTTTCATCTATCTGTGGTCGTATGTGCTTGCAATGGCGTCAGAGTAATATATATATCTCTGCGTACCTGAAGGGAGGTAGGACTCTGGAGCCATCCGAATTCGCGGAACACATACACCTCACCCCTTCCTTCACGACTGGTCCCACTGCAACTTGAACCTCCCCTCCGACTTCTGGTAACTCCTTAAGCAATTCACAACCTCCTCACCCGTCCCCGCCTCAACCATGATGCTTTCGTTAGACTTGCTCACAAATCCCGCACCCACCGCCGTTTTGACCCAACTGATGATCCCATCCCAGTATCCCTCCACATTGTACAGCACCACCGCTCTCTCGTGGATTCCCAATTGGTTCCACGTCACAACTTCCATCAACTCCTCCAGAGTCCCATACCCACCACTCAAGGCCACAAAACCTCCTCCCTTGCCCGACTCGATGACTTCTCTTGCCATCATCTGTTTCCTCGAATGCATGTTCTGGAAAGCAAAGAGTATAAGGTCAGCGAATGTCGTAGACATTTAGCAATGGCAGAGAACGCCACGACCGAGACGATCTCGGACCGCGGGCGTTCCACACTTCGGATTCTTACCTCAACGACGGTGATCCGTCCGTAGACGCTCTCATCGATCATCCGCTTCACCGGCATTGGCGTCGTCATTGCGTGGCCAACCTCCTGCTGTAATTCGCCGGCGACTTTCTCCCCGTTGCAATCATCTCGCTCCCCGCGGAGGAGAGCTTCGGGAATTACGCCACGCACGGCGTCAGGACCGGAGAGCGAGACGAGAGTCTTGGCGATCTCGCCCATGACGCCGTATGTGCCGCCGCCGTAGACGAGGCGGATGCCGTGGGCGTGGAAAGCTTTGGCGAGCTCGCGGGCGGCTGCGAGATGCGCCGGAGAAGCACCTGAGGACGCACCGCAGCTGGATGATGTTAGTGGGCGTTTGAGGAACAAAAAGTATCGATAGGACTTGCAAGACACAGACTGTGGGTGGTCTGTCGGATATTTCAGATGTAGTTTTTGGTTCATCGGCTCCGGGAATTGCGGACATGTCGAAGATCTTGTGTGTCTTTTGTGTAAAGGTGGTGTGATTGTAGTCAAAGAATGCGAAGCGCGAAGCGCGAAGTGCAGCGAAGGTATCTGAACGCAATGAACGGGAGAAAGTGGTGAGATACAAGAGGATAGTGTTCGGGCTGTGAGCAAGATTTTGACGGTGAACAGGCCGATGCGTTCACACGCTGTTTCTCCTGCTCATCCTTTTCTGCTTCAGAATTGCAGCTCGGAGACAATCTGGACGATAGGTGAGGGTTTCTGGGCGTGCAGTGCCGTCTCGACGCTACGGGAACACCCATCGTCCGATCGCACGAGCCAACCCTATTCCGCTCCCGGGGCCCCGGTAAAGTACACCTTCTGTCGTGTATACAGCATGCGAACGCATCGGAGCGTTCACCATCCAGGCCCGGCCGGAGGTCTGCTGTCTGAGCCCCGAGAAGTGGGCCGGTGATTCCGGTGAAAAGCCGGAGATCCTTGACGGGACGGCTGTCCCATGTTAGTGTCCAACTCCTTCTAGGCGGCCGGGGCGTGAGTGGAAGGAGAGATGTAATGGCTATACTGTTCTGGTATAGTGCTGCTATACAGCGCCCGCTTTATCCCTGCCCCTGTAGGTATTCGCAATGGGTTGTTGCCTCCAGGGGCCAAGTCCAGGGTAATTACGGTAGTCGATTAGGATTAGGCCAATCCGCTGCTCGGAATACCCCCTTGAAAGCGACAAGGGGGTGTCCACTCCGATGTGCCCACACGCTGTACAGCATGTGAACGCATCGGAGTGCTCGCCGCTGGTGGGCACTTACAGGCTCCAGGGGGCCATGTCTGGGACCGGATTGGCCCACTTCCTTTCAATTCGGTTATTAACTTTAGACAAGGTTTGAAAGGCGAGCACTCCGATGTGCCGACATGCTGTAGGAACTCCTCCATCCAAGCCGACATGCGGCAGTGCTTTCTCCTGCTCCATCTTATTCCGAACAGGGACAGTCGCAATTGATTTGACCTCCTTGTCAACAGGCCTCGAACAGCAGTTCGGGCTCGGACGCTGACAAGCATCAAGATCCGCCCCCTGAGGATGACACTGACCCTTACGTATCAGTGCGAGCTTGGGGAAGTTCACATCTGCACGAGCGGGTCACCATTCAATCCTTGCCCAACAGGCTATTGGCCTGATCACAAGGGCGCGGACTAATAGTGCCTGGGAATCAACCCTGGGGCCTACAAGTACGCCAACCCGCGGTGACCCGTCCGATGCGCTAAGGTGCTGTAAGCAGAAACTTACTGTATGAATGAGCAAGGTTACAGATGGTCTTGCTCTTCGACGGGTCTCGAATACGAATACCGGATCGAGGTAATGGAACCCTCTCCTAGCTTTCTTTCCGCCTTTCCGGGCGATCTTGAGCGGTAGGAAGAAGGAAAAAGAACCATCTTCAATCTCAACTATGGGAGATTTCTTTCCGTAACGTCAGCGCCGGCAGTCAGAGGAATGCAGGTCTTGGACGATGCTTCGCAGGGCATCTCGTATACTGTCAGATGATGGTCAGCAGAGGCAAGGAGAGAAGGCGGATGCGCTCATCTTGCCGCTGATGCTGGAAATATCAAAGCAAGAATCAATATTCGCTCCCTGTGATGTGATAATGACACTAAAAGTTCCGAGCTAATGTAAGCTGCTAATGTAAGCGAACATCTGCCGAAGACAGGGTCGAGCGAGGTTACTGACAGCGAACGCTAAATCCTGGATGCACGACAGCATTGGTGCAAATATTCAGCCTCTGTGCCCAGAGCAAGAGACAGTGGCCAGTCCCTGTACCCAGCCACCAATTGCTCGGCGCCAACGTCAGCTCGTGAAGTTCTGGATCACTGCATTTGTATGGCAACGGAGCTGTCGGGCTCGGCCTCTGGGACCGGACACTGACTCTTGCCTTGATGACAGGAGCTGTACAGCCGATCTCGTGCATACATGAATGGCTGCGCTAGGCCTTGCTCAATGCCCTACCTTCGTACCCGCGGAATCTTCCATTTTGACGAGACCGCATAGCGTGTATGCATCGCAGTGACGCGTCCGATCTTGAAAAGGCAGGCCATCTGCAGATCTCCTTGTGCATCGATATCAAGACGGGACCGGATGGTGAGTACTTCGCTGCGCCAAGCCGCTGTTCCTCGAGGAAGATTTCGATTCATACTGTAAGATGCCCTCTGTACAGCCTCCGCCTCCGAGCCAAGACTCGGTGGTCAGTCCTCGAACCCAGTCACCGACTCGTCCGCGCCAATGTCGGCTTGTGAAGCCTTAACACTGCCTCAAGACGCCTTGGCTAGGCTTTTCAATGCCAGGGGCCATTTCTGTATGCCGGACACCGCCTGGATGTGCGGTAAGACCTCGGAACGCTGGTACCACCTGCTCGTCAAGGGAGCGTTATATAGGGGTCCGCAATGTCCACTTCTCCACGTGGAGTTCAGCCTGTCATCGAGATTTTACTTGTATCCTCTTCTCCATTGCAAAATCATGTCAAATCAACAGCACATCGTCGCCATCGTTGGGCCGACCGGCATTGGCAAGACCAGACTCTCCATTTCCTTGGCACTGGCACTGAATGGCGAGGTCGTCTCGGTCGACAGTCTTCAAGTCTACCGAGACGGTAAAATCATGACTGCTCAAGCAACTGCAGAGGAGATGAAAGGCGTTCGACACCACATGATTGATTACCTCGAAGCCGACGAGGAACCATCACATTACAACCTTGGAGCCCTCAACGCAATTGCCGACATCCACAGACGAGGAAAGGTTGCGATCTTGTGCGGAGGCTCAACCTCGCTGACCGAGCCACTACTCTTTCATCCTTTCGTCGCTAGGTGCCAGCCTCTCGTCATCACATTGTTCGCCCAGCTCGACATCCTCGGAGCTCTAACAGATCGTCGAATCGATGCAATGATCCGTGACGGACTCCTGGATGAGGTCAAGGCTCTTGCCGACCTGCAAAAGTCCATACCGGTCGCTGTAGCCGAGACTTCCGGTAGGGGCGTCTGGAAGGCGATCGGATTCCCGGAGCTAGCACCATGCTTGCAAGGCGGCGTAACAGCTCCGTCGCTGCAGCGCGGCATCGAAGAGATGAAGCAAGAAACCCGAGCGTACGCTGCAAAGCAGCTTCAGTGGATCTGGACGTCACTTTTACGCAAAGTCCACGAACGCGGGTTCATGGCGCTCCTGGTGAGGGTGGAGGGCGTCGCTACATTCGCCCGCGACGTTGAGGAATATGCGGTCGGATATGCGAGTCGATGGCTTCGAGGGCGCGAGTGGACTGCCGAACGAGCAGGCTGTCGCTCGGAGCCATTTGCTCCTTCGTTCGCAGTATCGAGAGCACTGCGGTCGGACTAGACTGCTGAGCGAGCAGGCTGTCGCACGGAGGCGTCTTCCATCATATGAACGAAGCTCGATCCGAAGGCATTATTCAAGAAAACCTCGAGCTCGACAAGACCTGGACCGTCGGGCAAATCCGTTGACAGTGGTGCTAGAACGAAGGTGGCATGAAGGTGGAGGATGGATGTGAGGTCGGATGTGGAATTTTGATCACGGTTCTTCCACCTTGGGAAGGATCTACCTTGTTGTGTTGTGGAGCCCGGCGGTTTGTTTCGGCCTGCAAGTGGGAGTCGGTTAATCGATAAATGGAGGTAGTGAGGGAAACTGGATTAGTACGCCATCGTGGGTGCCTGAGGCTCTCGAGAACACCCAGCGACTCCGGAAAGGATGAGCAATGTTTTCAGCAAAGCAAGTAGAAAAGCACAATTACCGTACACCGATACTCGCCGCGCCTGTGAGAACTGCAAGATGTGTGGACTTGATAGAGAGCTGGAGTGCAGCTTGCTTCGGAGCTCGGGTTGCGACATGTTGCAAAGCTGAGTCTCGATCGCGCAATCGGTAACTTACAGGCATCTTCGATCTTCGACAGCATGCAGCGATATTTCTACTCTCATCAATCTTCCTGGCGGCGCAAACCTCGGTCGACCACGTTCTCAGTGGTCTGTCTAGATCCCACCTTATCGAACTTGCACTGGATGTATGCGCCTTTCTGACTGAACACAATTTCTACACAAAATTGGACTTTGCCAAGATGGGCCAATATAATGGCAATCATACGACAGATCTATCGGGAAACAGTGCAAATGGCACTGCGTTCGAGGGCAAGACCGACGCAGATGCCGCAGCGAGGACCGGAGCCACCGACAAGACATGGACATACCCTCACCCAACCGACTTCAAGCTCAGCGAGCACTACATCGATGATGTCCAAAAACTGAAAGTGAGCCACACTTGCTGGGCAGAGCCTTCTACTCTCATCTCATACACTGATGGATGACAAGGTCTGCATTGTTGGGGCCGGGTTAGCGGGTATCACGGCGGGTGTGCTGTTACCTGCTAAGGTGCCTGGGATCGAGCTTGAAATCCTAGAGAAAAACAGCGATGTCGTGAGTCGTTACGATTTCGTGCTTTGTTGGAAGGAGAGACTGACGATCGCTTTGAAGGGCGGAACCTGGCTTGAGAACATATACCGTAACTATGCCTTGGTGTTGGTCGAGCACAAACGCTGACAACAATCACATTAGCCGGCGTCAGATGTGATATACCAAGCCACGTCTATCAGGCCACGTTCTCGCCGAACACTCAGTGGAGTGAAGAATATGCCCAAGGCTCGGTAATTGACATTTGTTCAGACAAACAATTCTAGCTGACGGAAGAGCAGGAAATCTTATCCTATTGGAGATCCATCGCTCGGAAGTACGATATCTATTCCAATATTCGCTTTCGGACCAAGGTGATCGGAGCGCACTGGGTGGCTTCAACAGCTCGCTGGAGGGTCGAAACGGTCGACCTTGAAACCGGCACATCGTCGACTGAACATTACCACTTCCTGATCACCGCAATCGGCCACTTCAACGAATGGAAGCTTCCAAGCGAACAAGACTACCCTGGTATCTCCAGCTTCAAGGGACTCCTCCGTCACTCCTCAGATTGGGATCCTGCTTTCGATCCCAGTGGCAAAAGGATAGCAACGATAGGAAATGGTGCTTCGGGGATTCAGGTTACTACCGCTTTGCAGAAAGTTGCGGCGCACGTAGATCACTACGCTCGGAACAAGACCTGGATCGCGGGAAGTTTCAACCCGCGCCTGAAGGACCGACAAGAAACTGCGATGCCTATGTCCAAAGACTTGCTCGCTTCTTTTAGTGATCCAACCAAGTACCTCGAATGGCGAAAGGAGTTGGAGGATAATTTCTTCCGCAATTTCGATGGTTCGCAAATCCGGCTTCACTCGAAGAATGTACACGGCTGATAACAGTTCATGGTCCAGGTCAGGTGATAGACTCAAAGGCAAGCCGGAGTGCTCGAGAGTCGTTCGTCGAGACTACAAGAAGACGGGTCAATGGCGACGAGGATTTACTGGCAAAACTTATTCCGGATTTCCCACCGAACTGCCGAAGGCTCAGTTAGTATATTCGTCGCCGATCGTTGCGGATGCGAGTACTAAATGAATATCGTCCACCAGCTCCAGGACCCGGTTATCTTGAGGCGCTCACGCAGCCGAATTTAGAGTATATTCAGACTCCCATCAAGAGGTGCACTCATCTTTACATTTACCAAAGTATTTGCTGCGCTTGCTAATACAATCATAGCTTCACCACGGAGGGTATCGTGACAACTGACGGCGTACACCGCCCAGTCGACGCTGTAATCTGCTCCACCGGAGCCAACGTAGACTATGCACCACCCTTCCCTATCACGTCTGGTGATCTCGATCTTTCCCGAGACTGGAAGCCCACTGGCAAATTCGGCTGGCCATACTCCTACCTCGGACTCTGCACTCCTGGTTTCCCAAACTTGGGTTTCCTACTGGGTACGCTGCTCCAATATCTTCCAACGTCCCGCCGTCTGCAATTGTCATCTAATACTTGATCCAGGTCCCAACCCAGCTGGACTCAGCGGCACCGTACCCCACGCTGTCGAAACGCAGGTCGTATACATCGCCAAGATGCTCCGAAAGATCTCCTCGCAACGCATCCGATCCATGCAGCCTAGCAAAGCAGCCACAGATGATTTTGTCACCTATTGCGATGCTTTCTTCCCTCGGACGAACCTCAGCCTCAACTGCAGCTCCTGGTCAAACGGTGGGAGACCGGGTGCGAGAATCCATGGTCATTGGCCGGGATCAGGAGCACATTCGGCTGTTGCCCGACAGGATCCGGTGAGGGTGCCCAGATGGATGGAGCGCTTGTGCTATTGACTGACTCGATCACACAGAGGTGGGAAGATTTTGAGTACGAGTACGAAAGGCCAGAGTGCCGCTTTGCGTACTTTGGCAACGGTCAAACGAGGAAAGAGACGCTCCCGGAAAGCGACATGACGCCTTATTTGATGCTTGATCAGGATCTGCGGGATGTCCATGAGAGGTGGTATCATTAGTGCTGTCCGCTCTCAATGGAAGCGGTTCGACCGTTTCAACATTGTGTCCATGCCATTTCTCTACACACTGCGTCTCCACCAAGATCTCTTACGACCGACAAAAAGTGACCAACCATTCGCTATCTACAATGGCTCACACTTCCTGGATCTCATTGAGAAGAGTATCGAGGTAAGCCTTCTGCGTTTCGACCCAGGACCTCCGCTGCTTCACATCAAAGTCCGCATTGGCCCTCCGACGTCTGCGAATAAAACGACACTGTTCGCGAACCCGATGCTCGAGATTCTCAAGTCTGTAGCTCGAATACTGATAATACAGCGTGGGAATATGCGAAACAATCTTGAAGCCGCTCAGGGCCGACTCGTCCTTCATGATGATGTCTCTGGGACGGAAAGTCGTGATCATGCTGATGCGCTCCTTTCCGCCGCGAGCGAAGGTAGCCTTGTGGTCGATGTAGCGCGCCTGCATTACAACGGCCGTCCCGAGCGACGGACCGCAAGCCATGATCACTTTGCCGGACTCAGTGCGAATGGCAGTCTCCCCTCCAATCATATCGGTGCAGTCCGATAGCATGATTACGACCACAAACGGAAAGCAGTCTCTGTGGTAGTCGTACGGAGTCTTGAAACATTTCATATTTTTTCAGCATCCTCGACTTCGTCTTGAGCAGCCGTCTCCAAGTTTGTGTCGGCGCTGTTATTCGGGACGAAGACATTGACGTGGCCGATGTCGTACTCCATCGCCGGTCAACACCAGCGATTTCAGAAACGATTTTGAGAAGTTCAGGGCTAGTTCAAGCGTCGTAGATGAAGGGAGCACGACTGGTGATGCCGAATTAGTCATGGGTACGGAAAGAAGTGTGCTGGCCACGCCTTACCCAGGACAATGACCACGGATCATTCCTCCGGTCTTGCTAATTGGGGAGTAGTGGTGCTTCAGAACCTCTTCACTGAATGCCTCGGCCCGCATCTTCTGGATGGCCTCAGGCGAGAACAAAAGAAACAGCTCAGAGACTGCAGTGTCGGAGATGCCTGTACTCGGCTGATCGATGTCCGCAAATGACGAGATCTTGCTCGGCGGGATGTAGCTCAGGTGCTTGCTTGCGTTGAAAGCTGTCCTGGGAGTCGAACGAGCATTGCGGATCAGATCCCTGGGAAGGTTGTCGGTCTTGTGGCCTTGAAAATGGCTCTGGTCCAGTATGGCGGCACCCATGTTGAAAGCACGGAATGTATGAGCGTCGTTGAGAGTCGCAGATGACAAATGATGTGAGAGAGCTGCCGTTGAAGAGCACCGGCCAAGACGATAGCTGCACTGTGCTTGCATTGCTATACGTACCCAGGATGAACGATTACGCCATACAGACGGACGATGGCAACAGCTCCGATCGATGGTTCTCCTTCGGGATGGGGACCGATCAAAGAGCTGACAATGACTACAGCACAAGACTGAGACCCTTCTCTCATGCTCGTGTGCTCTTTCTTGGGCGAATAACGGCGGTCTAGACCATTGAAACTACTCAGCGTCGGCTTCAACCTTCACATCGCTTGCGGAGCCTCTCTGCACTTCGAGGCCTCGAAGAAACAGGTGAGTGGAATCATCGATCGGGAAGCCCTTTCCTATGCAAGGAATGATCGCGACCTGTGAAAGCCGGAAAAGTCTCCTTCCTCATGTGGAGACCGACTTGGCCCCAGTCACCAGAGCGCCAATGATATTGGCGAGTGTCATCTGAGGGTGTGACCAGTGCATGGCTGAACACTGGATGTTGTTCCATATCTAGTGACCTTTTTCTCGTGAGTCTAACCGCAGCAGGCAATACGCTATGGCATGTGGGGCAACTACCTGAACAGGAAGGAGCGCTAAAGCGCTCTTTGCAGAGTCAAAGGGAGAAGTTGCTGTATTTGGAGAAAATGTCAAACGGAGGACAAACGGGGCTGGCCTCCAGCGCGAGCCATCGATCGCCAGGAAAGAACTGTCCGGGAATCGCTGAGCGAGCTGCATGACTATTGAAGTGCATCTATAACGTCAGCGAGGGAAGAGATCTACACGGAGATGGACGTTTTGTTTCGGAGGTGTTGGTATGCTCCCTGGGAGGCCGGAGGATGTCTGGTCGCGATGTTCAATTTTCTCGTGCTTTTACCCGAGCTACTGATACGATGCACAAACGCTTGATACAATTCGTGACAACATATACAGACGACACCCTATCCGGGCTTCAAATAATCGCACATGGAGGAAGGCTGCACTCCGACGTATGTACGAACCAAATGATGTGATAGCTTGCGAACCATGCGACGAAAGGCAGGCGAAAGAGATAGTGGCATGCCAACGTATGCCGCAAGACTGTTGACCGCCTTGTTACCACCCGTAGGTACAGGTGTCATGCAGGGAAAGTGACCGGAGGACGAAACATTTTTCGTCCTGATGACAGCCAGGGAACCTGGGGTTCCACCAAAGTATCGAACGATGAAATCCAGAGCGAAGCGTGGATGCCAGCAAGGAATCTTCAACCCAAGAGCGTCTGCCAACCGTGCTCACATGCAATTTTCAGCCAGTGCACGCACCGCTCTCCACGATTGAGGCTCTCCCATGCTTCCTTGATGATGTCCAGAATTTGCAAGACTTGACCCTGTGGGTGTTTTCGTGACAGCGCTAGCATACGTTCGTCGACTACTCTGCGCATCTCGAGGACGCGGTCGTAGTATTCGACGGTGGTTTGCTCACTTGGAAGCCGTAGTTGGCTCCCCGCAAAAGCCAGAACCAAGAGATGCATGCGACAAGCTGCGGACGACAATGGAATGTCCTTTATCAGTCTGAGGGCGTGCAATGCAATGGCCGAGAGCCATGCGTCTTGCTTCTCAGCGAAGCCAGTGTCGTCAGTCGGCGGCAAAAAGACATGCTCGTCTATCAATGCAAACGGATCACCTCGGTCCACTCTTTTGCTCAGCAGACTTGGAAAGATCGAATATATTTCCAACGACCCCACATAACGATAGGCCTCGGTGGTCCAAAGCAAGTCTCTGCGTGACGTTTTCTCGTCGCCATGGTCGACAATGTCGTCTGGCGCCGGTAGCTGTATGGACTCGACAAGCCGTTCGAGAGAAGACGCCCACTCGCAGTCCATCTCATCTTTCTGCATCATCTCTTGAGGATTGGATTGTTTCATCGCAAGCCGATTCGTGCGCCTCCGCGACAAACGTCCGATCTCCGCCAGTGCAAAGTGTAGCTCAGGTGCGATGCCGGTCCAAGGGTGCGGAGTCACCGCCTCCTCTCGGAGAAGAATTGGTGGATCAGGAGCACAGAGTGGGAGCGATGTCATCGCTACGGGTTCAAAGAAGCTGGCAAGCATCTCCCAATGCATGAAAGCGTCGAGGTAGAACTTCTCATCGCTGAGAATATTATGTGGCCGATGAGTTTCAGTACGCATGTACCCTTGAATGAGGGTCCGAGCTATGAACAGGTACGGGAGCCCCAGGTTCGTCGGAGTATGCCATGGCGAAGATACCCCTAGCAGTAGACAGCTCATCAAAACTTTCTCGAGCGATATTTTGCCGGATCGATATGCACGAAGGATCGGCTTGAACAGATCCCCACGCCTGCGAGCGCTTCGCTCGGCCTAGAGGCGCCATGTATGGGTACTGATTGGAGAGATGTGCAATCGCCATACTTTGCACTGCTCGATGTATCGTCGTTGAGTCTGTCCACAGATCCTCGACCAAGCGATGAAAGGGATTGGCATTCGAGCCATAAGATGAGAATAGTGGGCAGACCTCTGCGAAGTAGTGCTGCACGAGATGTTCTTCTGAAAATCGTGCAGATGCAGTTGGCGTGGCGAGTCGGTAGAAGGTTCTCAGTAGACTAGAATTCTTCTTGGGGTGAGATTGGTGTGGCAACAACGCCTGATCGTGGGAATTTTGTTGAGCGACGTCGATAGCGCTAGTTGATGTTGGAGAATTGTTTTGTGTGTCTCCATACCATGGACCGAACTGACCAAGACCGTCGGGAGAACCCAACAGCATTCGACTGTTCATCATACTTGCATCCGCAAGCAGTTCGTCGTATGGTGTCCACGTGTTATTTGGCGTAATATGGTCCAAGGCTCCATTCTCAAAATCCAGCCATTCCAGCGGGTCCAGAACCTGAGATTGGGCGAAGACAGCAGCTTCCGCATTGGCCGGACTTCTCGTGGCGGGTTCGTTGGGAGACTCAGCCGCCTCGCGACTGGACGCTCGAAGTCTTTGGACGTCCTGTGCAGCGGCAGGAGACGTGGTGGTCGCTCGGGCGGAGCCATCGGCACCCCTCTTCTGGCCAGCAACACGGCCATTGAGATCCCGTGAGGCATTCCTAGAATCTGCCTGGCCGAACTTCTCGTGCTTGGTCGACCACCTGAGTTGAGGAACGCAACCCGGGCATTCAACACCAGCTTTGGTGCAGACATTGCACGCAGGACGGGTCTCGTCGCATTTGAGCTTTCTGGCTTTGCATCGCTGACAGCCGTTGTGTGATTTGGACGACTTGAGCGTCCGTTTCATGACCAAGATGAGGGACCGGTCAAGAGGACGACTTTTCGTCCATAATACGAGCCGATCATCGCTTCGTGCGGCGGCTCTTCAATGAGCACACTCGTCGGACAGGTTGGCCTTGCTCATGGCGTTAGTGGTGATGATAGTCAAAGGTCACCGACGCAGCCGGAGTGGAAATCCGGTGTAAAATGGCGTGATTCATCGTTCGGTGGCGGTCTCTCGATAAATACATCGACTACTGCAGCCGTTCCCAGCTCTTGGAGAGGTCCCGCCGCACGACTTCTGATGGAGATACGCCTCGCTTTGCGCCACCCTCATCGCCGGCCGTCCTAGCAAAGTCTACGACCCGACCCATTTTATTGCCCCGAAAAGCAGCAACAACAGCCTGAGCTTCCGTCGCAGTACCCAAGTCGACGAAGCAATAGACGCAATGCTGGCCCGATCTCTTCGAAGCTGTCGGGGTGATGACACTGCGGACATCATATAACCCGCGTAAAAATGGCTCTGACGCTGACGTCCACGTCTTGTGAGCCGGGCAATCCTCCAACGAAGACACGCTCTTCGAGGATGTGTGCTTCACTGTGGATCTGTTCTGGATAGACCTTCCCTGAGCCTTTGCTCCGCTGTGCGCAGCTGACGCGAAGCCTGCCGCCGTATTTACTGACTTTCCCGTTCAGCACACGGGCAGCATCTAAGGCTTCTTCCGCAGTCGCAAGATCCACAAAAGCATAGAAATGCGAGCCAGGTTCCATTTCCTTCGAGCTGTGCGACCGGTCAAGCTTGCTGACTGCTTAAATGTCGTAGCCCATGAATAACGCCGCCATGTCGGTATTGAGGGTACATTGATGCGCAATCTGAGGCAAGCCTCCGACATACAGGCGTCGGTTCTCCATCGAAGGTGCCGTTCAATGGGACAGTGCGTCGGTATCATGCCGGAGCGCATCGAGCTTTTGAATCACAGCTGATTGGGGCTTCGCAATGGGTCGCCGGCGTTCTGCGTTGCGATTGAGCCTGACGGCACGACCTCGTATCAGCTGTCCTTGCATGGTCTGCAGTGCCGACTCAGCGTCATCTTCTGTGTGCAAGACCACGAAACAGTACTCGGATCGCGACCTGTGAAAGTATCTATGGACATTGGCCAAGTCTCTGGTGTCAAGGGGTGGATAATTCTTCCAGCCACAAGCCGATTGGCTGAGCAACTTACATTCCGATGCCATTTTCGGCAAAGAGACTCATGACATCCTCGCGCTATGCAGCATACGGCAAGTTGTCGACGTTCTATCAGCCATGTAGGCCTGGGTGGGGATCGTTGGTGGCCAGAACTGCGATCGACTTCAAGAGGCGGCGAAGTGGCGCTGATGGAGGAGGTGGAAAGTTTAATCATGAGAGTGATATCTAACTTCGGCATCACGCGTGAGTATCCTCATGCCTGGCATAGGCAGAGTGGTCAATATGAGATGTCATCAATGAGGCGTCATCGATGAATATTTAATATGGCGGGCCTTTGATGGAATTTGACGGGCTCACTGATGATACCAGAAGTCATTGATGAGGGCGAAGTCATTGATGAGGGCGGATATAGTTAGTAATATTGTCGGTGACCATCCCCATCCTATAGGAAGTAGGTGTTATTAATGGTGCGTATGAAGATGCCAAGCCGTCATATATGAGGACTCTATGACGACCCCTTGCTACTGATGATATGGATTATGACGACCAATTTGCTGATGAGTCGTCAAATTAACCACTCTGAGCATAGGACGTAGAGACGCCCACAGCTATCCTCATTTACGCAGGACGAAACGCATTGCCAGTAAGAGGGAGACAGTACGGTACGAAGAGCCCATCCGTAATGGATTGGCTTGTGCCTTCTGGCTTCGTCACCGTAGTAGTAGTAAAACCAGGAGCGCCTACACATCGTTCGTTGGCTGACGTTCAACTCGCAGAAGGGGGACCTGGATATTCAACTTGCCCATATTCAAGAATAGCATCGTGACAGGTAGGAATTCTCCAGCGGCCAACGTGACAGTGAACGGAGTCTTCGTGCCGCCACCAATGAACCGGAAGTCGTAGTTCGTTCCTGTCCAGTTGTTGTTGAGCGCCTTGTCTCCCACCCATCCAGCAACGTAATTGTCGGCGTAGCCGGAATTGAAGGTGTATGTGCCTGCGACAGCGGCGAACAGATAACCCTGTTCGACCAGACTCAAGTACTCGCAATTCTCTTGAACCCCTCCTGGAGGTGTGCATAGGAATGGACTAGATTGTCCCGTTCTGACTTGGTTTAGATTCTGAAGTAAGCCATTACTGAGGAAGTCGTTATTCTGGAGATATGTAAGGTTCGTGAGGGTGCTTGGGACTGTGGCCACGAAACTGCGAGGCGTGACGTATTCGAAAGTCTAGAGAGCGAATGTGTTAGCGTTATGAACAGTCGATGCTGGCCGTATGCCCTGGCGAAGCTTTACCCTGAGTCCACGTTCGAGTTGGTCGTACAGTGGAGTTGGCTGAATGACTTGAGTGGTCGTTGTAGTAGTCGTAGGGGGAAGTGTGGTCGTGGTGGTAATAGATTGCGTAATGATGTCGGTGCTGGTAAGAGTCCTGCGAGATGATTAACGTCGAACAATGTGACGAACTTGAAGGAAAGTCGTCCGGGCAGACCATTGACGTACTGCGTGGTCACTGGTGATACTGTGGTGGTCGACACTGCAGTGGTAGTGAGAGCTTGTAGTGTGCTAGTCTCAAGTACCGTATTTGTTATTGTGATGGTTGGAATGGGTGTTGTAGTCGTTGACGTCGTTGTAGTTGGAGTAGTCGAAGGAGTGGTTGACGGAGTAGTTGACGGAGTAGTTGACGGAGTGGTTGACGGAGTAGTTGAAGGAGTAGTTGACGGAGTAGTTGACGGAGTAGTTGACGGAGTAGTTGACGGAGTAGTTGAAGGAGTAGTTGACGGAGTAGTTGATGGAGTAGTTGAAGGCGTAGTTGAGGGCGTAGTTGACGGAGTAGTTGAGGGCGTAGTTGACGGAGTAGTTGAAGGAGTAGTTGACGGAGTAGTTGAC
>JYJE01004525.1:0-14910 GCA_000983655.1 Zymoseptoria brevis | reverse complement strand
CCCGAAGGACTATCTATAATAGTGCGACATAAGTGTAGAGGTCTGCTGCTTTTCTTTTCGTAGGGGGAGACCCCCTAGGACCCCCCTTTGCCTGCCGGCGGCGGTGTCCAGAGCGGAATCACGTGCAGACAGTCACGTGGGGGGCCTTTTCAACTTTTGGCCGAGAGCCAATCAAACCTTATTGGGTTTTTTCAAAACCAGTCGACTATTATAGGCCCTTCGGGCCAATGACACTTGTCGCCAAGGAACGAGAGGATGAGGGGGAAGAGCGGAAGGAGATGCTTGCCTGCGTCAGGCATGCGGAGGAGGCGGAGGAGGCGGAGGAAGCGGAGCAGGGCACTCGCCGGATGCGTCGTTGGCACGTCCGCTTTTTCCACTGAACAGATCGGTACAATCGGGGAGACTGTCGGCTTCGTTGGCTTTGGTCTCGCAGAATCCTTTCCAGGTGCGGCACGGGATGCTAAAACAGAAGGACAGAAGAATCAGCAGTGGTTTGAACTCAGGGTATAAGGATAGTCTAAACCCTGCTGGCATAGCCCGAGAGAGGAACTCGGACGGCTGTAGGCCTTCTGTCCTTCGGTTTTCTGAAGGTGAGGCATTTATGATCAGGTAGTGAGGCTGCCAAGAGATAGTGAGGCGTTTCTCCGTCTCATGTTGTATCCCGATGCACCAGTGATAGAAGGCTGATTGAGATGTTGATGAGATGCCTCTAGATTAAATCGAGGTTGAAGCTTGCAGGTGACGCCTATGCTTCAGAAGAGCGACAGATAGAAAGGCGTGCCTTCGCCGAATCTATCCTGGTACGGTCGTGTCAAGAGCGCGGTTTACAAACCAAGGCCTTTCGATGTACGCCATCCAGCATGCAGTTCCGCGACTTCTGCCAACACACTTGCCGATGTGATTAGTGTCAGTGCCGAGAGCATGTGCTGGCAACGAGGTCTTCTTTACAAAGAGTCTGCAGACCGATCGAACAGGACATACTGTCTCCGCGCTGCGGCTCAAGTATCGTGGAGTTGATCAACGACGACGGACTTGCTGTGAAGCAAGCTGGACCAGTGTCAATGAAGAGGTAGACGCTGAGGAGGACACAGATCGTCGCTGCCACCTAGCCTGCTGAGGACCATGTTCCATGATGGGCGGCAATTGATAACCTGTCTACGCGCGCATACCCGCTGTGTCTTTTGTGGCAATCCTGCTCCGGATAAGAAAATTCTCATGTTGTTCTCGTCTCTTTGAAGTCCTCCGCAGCAATGAATTCGTGCGTATCTACCTAGATACCCGCACATCGAGCTTTTGGAAGGAGCATGTTCGCCGATAGCCAAGACAGCTGGCTTCGGCAGACAGATGGTGTGCGTATGGACGTGCAAGTGGCAGACGATCGACAAAATCGAGAAGAGGTAGCTTTGATATCGCCGGGCCTTTTTTGGCGCCGGTGCTCCTCAGGCATCAGTTCCGCAGTAATCGACATCCCACAACCACGGTCACACATCCGGACCGTGGAGCTTCGTTGCACGTGAGGTGCTTCTCGCGTGGCTATTTCAGGAACATCGTGGCCTTGCGTTTTTCTGGTTCGCCCTGGTCGTCCAGGCGATGGTGAAGAAGGCAAACGGCATCCTTGTTAGGGGTAATCGAGCGGTAGCCGCGCACCTGCCGGTGAACCGTGAACGGGTGGCTCGAACGGGGCGGGCGGGACGCAGCGAAGAAGTCTGCACGTTCCACGCTGTTGTTTCGCAGTACGACCATGTGGGAGGATCGATGGAACTACTGGAGTAATAGGGAGTAGCCGCGTAGTAAGAAGCGAACGACATGGTCGATCGCGTGCAGAGAGTCGAGTTATCATCATCCGGACAAGCGCAAGAGCTTCCACGATTGTTATGGCATCATGATCGAAGAACGAGTGGGCAGTGCAAAGCACTATGGAACTTCGGAAGAGAAGCATTCTCGTAGCCAAACTTAGATCGAGACACACACAGTGCCTGGAACCTCGTCTGGCTTCCAAGCTTTCCTGAGGAGAAAAGCCGCGCACGCACATGCACTCTCTTTGGGTGTACGCCCATGCAAGCAGGTCCCACTTCTACCCATGCATCATGGCTGGCCTTGGAACCAAATCGGTGGTTCGCCGAGAAGGAAGAAGGTCCTTTTTCTCTGCTACTCACCTACGCTGACATTCACACCTCCACCACGATAGCTCTTGCTTACGCTCGTTTCTCTCTCTCTCCTTCGTCTCGATCACATTCTCTTCGTCCTTCACTTCTTCACAGACCACGACATAGACTGTGCCCTTGCACGTTAATCTCCGGCCAAAATCTCAAGTTCTCAACCCTAAAAGCTCAACGGTCCGCGTGTCCGCCCAATCAGCTGAAGAAAGGGCCAAGAAATAATTCCTGAGCGGCACGATGCTCTCTTTCTTCTTGGGTTTCGCGCAAATTGGTGCAGAGACCATTCCTGAAGGCATCAAACCGAATAAGAGGCAGGCTGTGGGAACGGGAGGAACATCTTCAACACCAGACGCATCGACAGCTCCACCATCCTCGACCTCGAACGCGCCGACCATGTCCTCCAGCGAAGCTCCCGTTAGCACGCCTGCGGAATCCTCTGCTGCACCAACATCCGCAGCTCCCTCCACACCGAGCTCTTCCGCGGCAGTCGAAACCTCAGCAGCACCTCCTTCATCACCCTCAGCAGAAGCTCCATCCTCCAACACAGTCGCCATCACGACCACCGACAGAGCCGGCTCGACGATCACAAGTTCCATCGTTACCAGCACCTCCCGCCCACGAGACATCTCCTCCGCCATCGTCGTCATCGGCTCCGTAACCATTAACCGCTCCACTCTCTCCTCCGACCTGGTCGTCTCCTCCGCCCTCGTCGCCTCCACCACCGTTCCCATCAAATACACATCCTACTTCACCAACGATGGTGTTGTCGGCAGCTCCGTCATCGCCACGGATCAAGTCGTAGCTACCACAACCGGTGTCACAAAACAGACCATCGCCGCGGCGCTGCAGAACAACGACTCCTCCAGCGGTGGGTTGTCAGCATCGAGTAAGAAGACTATTGGAGGCGTCGTAGGCGGTGTAGGTGGCGCGATACTTCTCGGTGGAATCGCGATTGTGGCGTGGAGGATCTGGGGCAAGAAGAAGAGAGAAGCGGCGGCAAAGAATGAGTTCGCCAGTTCGCATGATGAAATGCTGCAGCAGGATACGAGTGGCATGGAAAGGTATAATAATCCGAATGGAGGGGTGAATACGGCGAGTAACTTTTGAGGAAGTTAGTCGTCTTGGTGGGATAGAAGGAAGATTGTATAGTTTTGGTTTCGATTAGTGCTGCGGTTTTTGAGCGTGATGATGGAATGAACTGAACTCATCGGGCGGCGTTATTACTTTTGGTATTCAAGCATAGATTGCGTGGAGGGAAGCAACGGAAAGATCATGTTGCATCGATGGAGGAATCGACATGGCTTCGAGGGAAGCAATAGGTCTTGGAATGAGCGTAAAGGCTCTCTACTTGGACAATCGACATAATGCGGCGAATATGCTCTTCCATCTTGAACCCTCGTCAAGCCTGTGCGGCTCACACATATGACCCTCTCACGCGACCAGTACCGGGCTCTGTCATTCAAATGTACACAATGCATACCGCTCTCATTCCATACAAAATGTGTGATCGCCGCTGCCCTGTAGCTACGCGCCTGCCTCGTTTACGGTGCTAAAGCTGAAATTCTATACTACGAGACAAGACCTGTTCTAAATGCTCTTCGACCTGTTCCTCCGACCACTCCACGTCCAGTATCTAGCACTTGCAATACCAATGCATCCGGCTCCTAGCATTGATACACCGTGATTTGTGCGAAGGCAACGATCGCGAAGTCTGGCTCGAGTTTTGACTTCGTCGGTTCTCCATACGAGGAGTCCATATCGGAGACACACAGACTCGAAGGGCTCAATGCAATCTGTATTCCCACGAGGACGTCCTAATGTCCTCAATCGTTCGGCCTCGAGATCAGATAGGTCCTTCGGCGTCCAGAAACGGCATCTGGCCAACCGGCGTCGAAAGTCCGGCAGGCTAGGGTCGGCTCTTGGCTATGACTATCATATACGCCTGGAACTTTCTCTCCTCCAATTCTAGGACAGATGGTGAGTGGCTCCGATCTCCAACATCTTCCTAGCATCGTGCTAACAATCCCAAAGGCCGAGCGGTCTAAGGCGCCAGCTTAAGGACTCCACTCTGTGACATCCGTTAATCGCTGGTCCGAAAGGGCATGGGTTCGAATCCCATTCTGTTCAACTCCTTTTGCTCCGCCGACGTCCATACAGGTGTTGTATGCGTTGTGGTGCTGTTGTTTTGCGGTATAGGCATTTTTAAGCGAATCGGGCAGGTGCGTGGTGAATGAATCCGAGCGCCAAGACTTTTTGCTGGCTACTTGTGCGAGCGATAGGACTTACTAGATAGGGCAGCAGACCGAAGGCTTACTTATAGTATGCTGCAATGTACTCGGACACGATCAGACAGTCTGTGTATAAAGATTCCGGTTCAAGTTAGGGGCAGGACTTTTCTACGTATGTGCCGAACACGACAACTTCGATGGTTCCTAGCATTCGTTCAGCGCTGCATACTTGCACCCAGAAGACCAAGAGTGCAACGTTGTTCTACGGGACCGACCAGCCAAAAATTGGCCTTGCAGCGAGCGCCGTCTTTTTAGCGTGCTTTAAGGTTACGCTAGATGCGGAAGTGTCCGAGCAGTGAAGGTCGAAAATGCTATCTCGCAAACACAACGACACCTCGGACGTTCAAGTCGCATCTGCACGCGAAATTCATGACGGATGAAGAAGTTCTGACTACCTGAGCTTGAGTTTCTGACTACCTTGTACGACTGTACTCCCTGCCGGGCTTGACTTCGCCGTGAGAGCCAAGAAAGATCCACAGCATGACGCACACTCCGACCTCACTTCCAGCTTCTCTCTGCTCAACACGCATTTCCTGCTCTCCTGCACATCCGAGACACTTGGCGACACTGCACTGGATCATCTGGTCGAGGATCCCACCTGCGGAGAATGTTTGCTCACGCAAGATTCGGGAACAATCGATGAATCCTTGCGGCGAGGTCATTGGTCCGCAATAGGATCCACTATCCGCTTTCTTCTCGCGTTCTGTGCAAGGATGAAGCGTCACAAGTTGGCACTTTGTCGTCAGAATGGACCAGATGATCCTTTGCGCTGGATCAATGGCCTGGATTGTTTGCCTTTGGTACGTAGGCGGTGGGTTTGTTCGTGCTCGATGGCAGGCTTGGTTTGCTAATTGTGGTACGTAGGCTGAGCATCTTATGACGTGCGGTCGGTATGGAGAAAGGTAGGAGACTAGTATATATCAGGAGGACGAGAGGTAGGAGAACGCTTTCTTTGCACTAACAAACTCAATCTCCATCGTACACTACCTTCTACCTCATCAGCAGTCAACTCACTCAATCAACCACGTCCACCTTACCCAAACCAACAAGACCGACTCGCAATCATGGGTATCATTCAAAAGATCGACGAGAAGCTCGGCGGCAACAAGTCTACCACCACCGACGACGTCAACAACACATCCAACGTCCACTCTTCATCAACGCACCCAACCACGGGCTCCTCAAATCTCAACAACCCTACCACAACATCAACGACCGAACATGGCACAAGTGGCATCACTGGCGGCACTTCCGGCGAGGGTTCGCATCTCGCAAGCCACAACCAGAAGCATGATGGTCTGACCGGCTCTCACGGAGCTCAGCACTCGTCTGCAACTTCAGCCTTGCCCGGAAGCCATGCGTCAAACGTTCACGATCACACTCTCAATCCCACGACCGGTCACCAACCTACCGGGAATGTCGGCGGACACGGTGTCGGACAAGGCTCACAATTGAGCGGTCATTCACAGCAGCACTCCGGAATGCCCGGCTCGTTCCCTGCAGAGCACACTTCTGCAACTTCTGCTTTGCCTCATGGCAGCCATGCCACCTCCAGCAATGCTGGATCTCACATTCCTGGCACCGCTACAGCTGGTACTCACCAAGGTAGCATCCTCCCTGGGCACGACCATGATAACGTCGTTGGATCCCACACTACCTCTACTCATGCTGGATCACACATTCCTGGCACTGCCACGACTGGTGCTCACCAAGGGAGCGTCCTCCCTGGGCATGGCCATGACAATGTCATCGGCAGCCAGACTTCCCACTCTGCGCCTGGACAAACCGGATTGACGGGATCTCACAACACAAACACAACTTCCGGACTCCGAAACGAGACTCACGCACCCCACGGTGCTCAAACTTCCAGCCATCATGCCGGTACTGCTGGCCACTCCCACGACAACGCCACTACTTCGACCCACAACAACCAGTCCGGCGGTGGAATGGCTGGTTTACTCAACAAGATCCCGGGCATTGGCAACAAGAACAACGACAAGCACGCTCACGACTCCAATACTCACACCAGTACCCACGGTCCAGAGGAGGGCGTGGGTGGCCACCACGTCTCCAGCGTTCCAGGACAACACAACACTCTTTCATCCAACACGGCACACAACACGCCAGCTCAGCCATCCGACCCATACAGCTCCGAAGGCCAACGCACCGCTCTCAACACCAGCAACGATGCTCATCACGACAGCGGAGCCCAGCACCGGAAGTCTTCCGTCAAGCCCGTTAGCGGTCCTCACGCTACCTTGGAGAACCACTCCGCTATCCCTACCGCTGGCGGCGTCAAGGTCGGTGACGGTCCATTCGAGCAAGACCGCTCGTACGATCCTACTGCTAAGACCGCCCACATCACTGCCGATGCTTCTGGCAACTCGCATTCGAACCACAGTCACGGCCATCAAACTGGTCCGGACAACCGTGGCATGATGGACAAGGCCAAAGACACTCTCAGCAGCAAGCGCACGAACCATCCGGACGACCCGATTACTGGTACAAACTTTGATCAGAAGAATGCCGGTGGTCTTACTGGCTCGCACCAGACTCATGGCCTTCAAGGCCAGTCCGCCCATCAAGGAGGCCTGACTGGTGGCTCTCACTCTCAGACTGGCCATTCCGGCCTTGGATCTTCCAATGTCCACCAAAGCGGCTTGAACGACTATGCCGACAGCGGTCTGTCAGGCACTCACGGCCAGATGAAACCCTCCCATCTCGGTTCATCGAACGTCCACCAAGGAGGGCTGACTGGCGGCTCTCACAGCGGTCTGTCATCGAACACCCATGGCCAAACCCAGCACTCCGCGCTCGGCCACTCTGGCAACCTGACCAGCGGCACATCTGTCAACCAGCCTCTGGCTCATGACCAGAGCTTTGCTGAGCGCCACGTTCCAGGCGTTGGCAGCTCCACTGGCAATGTGGGACACAGCACCAGGAACCCTCTCTCTAGCCACAACCAACCACACTCTGCTGTTGGTGGGATGGGCTCGAACACTGGAAACCCTCTCAGCAGCAACGACCACTTTCCGTCCAGCAACATTCCTCAGGTGCAGTCCGGCAGCCACAACAACACCGCCAACCCTCTCACCACCCATAACGTCTCGAGCAACATCCCTGGTACGCAATCACACTCTACTGCCGGCGGTGTCGGACACAGCAGCGCAAACCCGCTCAGCAACACCCACGACAATTCGAGCGGCGGGCACTACCATGCTGGCGACAACGACGCCATGGCGCGTCAGCAAGCTGAGCAGTCGAGGAGATTGTAGAGCCTGAGTCACGCAGGACCTCGATGGAGGTCGTGAAATTGATAGAAGATGTATCACGAGTCCACGACGCCGTGGTACGCCAACAGGCTGAGGAATTGAGGAAGTTGTAAAGGTTGAGTCACGCAAGACCTGGATGGAGGTTGTGAATATGATAGAAGATGTATTATGAATTGAGCATGGGCATGGATGAGAAAGAAAGGAAATGTGGAGAGGAATGACGAAGTTTGAGTGCACATCATGCAAGCCATTGGCACTTGACAGATGGCGCACAGGACGAGAACGAGCTAGAAGCATTGATAGCAGATATGTCAAAATGCTTCTGTATTTTGAACACCCATTCTTCTGCGGCACGCACAACACACTGCGATGCTGTTCCCGAGCATGTCCTTGTTCATTGGCCGCTGTACTCGTGAATGCGGCCAATGTACAACTCGTCGCTACCACGATGGCCAGATGGGCTTCCCTGCACTCGCTGAAAGTGTTCTGCCACATGACGCATATCGTATGGCAAGTGAGTTGTACCGTCCAGCAGCAGGATCCTTGTGGGAATGCGACACATATTGACATCCATCTTATAGTAGATGATGCTTCGGCCAGCAGTTCGTGTGCACGATGATGAACTGTGAACCCTCTATATATCCTCGTTTCAGCGAGAACACTTTGTTGTAGGTTCGAACACTCAATCACGTTCACGACGCCGTCGAACTTCGCTCAAGCTCGTTCTTTAGGCGCCGTTCTCTCTGTCGGAATTTCTTCCACAACGTCTTGGCACCAAACGATTAGTGAACATGTTCAAATCCCGATTTGTTCCATCTTCAGCCTTCATTCTTCCATCGAAAGCACCGCCTCTGCGGCGATCTTCATCGCGTGCATCGCCTGTTATTAATTAAATATGGCCACGACGGTCACTGCACAGCTCCGCCTTCCACATCGCCGGATATGTTGTCGATCTTGGGCAGTGGGCCCATCGTCAGAGGCATTAATATAGCCACGCCTGGCTATACTGGGCGTCGCCCATCAGTCATGGGCGCATGGCACCAAACTCAAGACGGGCATCTTCCTCCACCCGGCGCCCAACTTTACTCACTACATCCCGGCGAGATGGCGGAAGATCACCAACATGACGTCTTCTGCAGAGTCAAAGGCAGACGACGTCGTAGCGAGCCTTCCAAGCCATGAGTAGGTACATGTATCGCTGACATTCTTTTACATTAGCTCTCCATTTCTTTTGTGTTTGTTTTATTATATCACCTACTTTTCTCTTTCTCCATTGGTACTTTCATTCACAGCAATGGGTATTATCAAGGCATTGTCACGAAAATTGAGCGGCACTCGCGCCGACAGTGGTGTGCGGAGTAGCGATAGGCCGCCTTTGCCGGGAGATCGCAGTGGCCTGCAGGGGTTGAACAGTCGGGGCCAGACGCAAAGCGGTCAGATGCAAAACGGTCAGATGCAGAACGGCATGTCGAACGGACACCTTGCAGTCCAGAATGGAGCAAATCAGTCGACCACCACAGAGCTCGTACGTCCGCAGTACTCCACACAACCGAGCACGGCCAGCTCCAACCAAGACTACGCGAATCTCCCCTCCCAGCTATGCGACGTCGTCATACACTGCGCAACGGTTCTGCCTCGAACCAACTCCAACACATCTTCCGTACAATCAAACGCCATCCCGCCGGGTGGACATCACATCGACTTCAGGAATGGTGGGAATCAGAACGGCTCATATCAAGGGAACAACCAACGAGATACCATCATGCCGTTGCACAGCGAACAAAACGGATACCAAGCAGGAAGACTATACAAGCAGCCCAGCGTTGAAAGTTCCCTGCACAGTTCCCGCCCCGACACCGGCAACGGCCATCCAGATGTGTACCGCGGCCCATGTTCCTGCGGAGGCACTCCCCTGGGTCAAATGTCACGATGGGACTCACCGCAAGACAGCTACAACAACGGCAACAATAACCGTCACACCATGAACGTCGGTCAAAGTCACGCCGGTGCGTTCAACAATAACAACAATCAACAGAACGGTTGGAACCAGAGCGGGCCACCGACAGACTCAAGTCAGAGCCAGCAACGGAACACGAACGGAATGGAGCGTGGTGCATACGACGAGGGCTATCGCGATGCCATGAAATCACTGCAGGAACGACTACAATGAGGAAACATCGCAAGCTGGCTGGACCGCCTGCGATGTCTGGGATGCTGGCCATCTCGGACCTCACTCAATGCCTTACACTAATTGGAGAAAGTTTCTTTTTTGTTCTGTTTCGCGGTTTCGGCGCTCTTTGCAAACTACAGCGGGTCAAAATCACAGCGTGTATACTAGGGGAAAAGAATTATGACAGTCACTCCTTAATAATGCCATTCGTTGACAATAATATCAGGCTCATAAGCTCCATCGTTTAGAAGCTTGCTCCCTGTTCTCTTCTTTCCGCTGCAACGTAATCGTCTGTAGACTATCGAGCCTCGCCTCCAACTGCTCCGCTACGCACTTCGCGTCGACTTACAACACTAGAACTTCCCATGCCGCCTTCGCGACGTATGTCGAACATGAAAGGACTGAACCGTAAAGATCGAACCCAAGAACCTGCAAAAAGAAAGCGCCATTCATCGTCGGTCTTTTCAGAAAGGTTTTATACCACCAGTGTTATGTGGTATTCTGCTGCCGTCGCTCGTGCTCGATAGGGTATTTCCTTGGCGGATCATCTGACTAAGCATCGTTGTTACCTTCCAGGAACCAAGTCTCGTGGTCTCCTCATCTCTCCCTTATTACATTGACCTGCTCACAACTTTATCGTGTCTTTTACAGCAACCTACATGGCACGCACAGCCTTGCAAACGTAATCTGCGTTCCTCGCGCTCTATACAGCCGGCCATGTCGCGCTTCTTGAAGACGTTGTTGCCGTATCTTTCAAGACGTGTCAAAGATGTTCCCCAACCAGTACGGAATGATACTCTCCCGTCCGCGAGTACAGTGGCGAGCACAAATCTCGGACCCTCTCCGGATCGGCACTACAATGTGCGAGATCAGGAAAAGTTTCACGACAACCGCTACGAGGCTATCAAGCAGCTGGGCGAAGGCAGATACTCACGGGTCTGGTTGGCGAGGGACCTGCGGTGCGTACATTCAAGCTAAACGAGATACTTTTGCTGACGCGGAATGCTCATTGTTCCAGCAGACAGAACACATATGTTGCACTCAAGATCCTAACGAACGATTGCTATGGCACCGAACACGACATATTCGAAATTGAGATACTCGAAACAATCACGCGCGAGCAGAACCTGCACGAGACTCAGGACGCCCATGTCCTTGGCCTTTTGGATAGGTTTCAACTCACAGGCCCGAATGGGAGACATGAATGTCTAGCTTTGCCGGTCCTGGGATGCACTCTCGGTTTTCAAGCTCGACGTTTCGTGCAGCGGCGCATACCCGTGAGGGTCATGAAGCACATCACACGACAGCTACTCACTGGTCTGGCATTTCTACACGAGACATGTAGGGTGATTCATACCGGTGAGAGCTTTATTGAGATCACTGACCTCGCACCACTGACTATCATGAATACAGATCTGCAGCCGTCGAACATCTGCTTCGACCTGAGTCAGCAGCAAATTGAAGGAACGTGACTCTGTGCTAGTAGCATGGATCAATTACTGACATCCTGAGACAGATGTGGCTATGGGACAGAGTCTTGAGCAAGTGACTCCCCGAGTTGACGAGGATGCACCAGGAACCGTTCGGATCATTGATTTTGGCGTCGGTAAGACGAGATGTATCATGACCATACTGTGCGTACCATTATATTGACTTACTAGCATCTTGGATCGATAACCATTTGACCGACAATATCCAGCCCGAGCACCTCAGAGCTCCTGAGGTCATACTGGGTGCTCCATGGGGCCCTCCTATAGACATCTGGAGTCTTGGTTGTCTGGTATGTCGCACTATATTTCGCCTGCGGCTAAAGTGATATGACTTTCGATGAGACTTCACTAACTTGCGTGAGGCAGGTCATCGAATTCATCAAAGGCCATGTCGCATTCCCCGGACAAGCCAAGGAAGGGTCGTACACTTCCAGTGATGATCATCTTGCGCAGTACATGGAAGTTCTCGGCCCCATGCCTCGCGAGCTACTTGAGCGTGGCACCAAATCTCAAGAATATTTCAACGAACAAGGTGCGTGTCAGTCACGCAATTTTGATCACCACTGACCAGCCAATCCGCGCTTCGTTTAGGCGCCCTCCACCGAATTCCCACCCTGAAGCAGACAAGTCTCCAGGACTACGTGGTTGCTCAACAGGGTCCATTCCAGCGACCTGCAGATATGCCTGCAGAGGAAGCGCTGCTTTTCTTGGACTTCTTACAAGGAGCACTAGCGCTCGACCCTCAGCATCGAAAGACGGCAAAGGAGTTGCTTGGGCACGAGTGGCTTAGCGATGTGGCCTAAGTATGGAAGTAGTGGCAGCCCAAGCTATGCTATGGCGCGATTCGACGAACGACCGCCGCAACCTATGCATGGTACATCCAACATTCAGCGACAGATCAGCGACAGTTTACAGACCAACCAAGCTCTGCCGCGCGCGCCGCAGCCATGTTAGGGCTTAGGACCAAGCTGCTTTCATCCTTGCCCCTGATCTCGATCATTCGTTGGAGCTACGCGCTGCGTTGTTGGCTTGTTGCTGTCGCACATAGTCACGAACCTTGATGGGTCCCACCATGCTTCATGCAAGTCGCCGTTCACGTAAGAGCGAGCTGGCGTTCCGAGCCGCTTGAGACAGGACCTCTCAGGATGAGCGCATCCGAGTGCTAAGCGTCTTTTGCACGGCAGGGTCGGGGCATCTCCAGACCTCGGGTGGCTTCACTTTCTTGCAAGCGTCCTACTTCAGGCCGGATCGGACGCTCAGCACTCCATGTCGAAATGCTGCACGCGCTTTGCAGCATGTTTTCACGTTTCCGGGCCCAGCGCTTCGATTTGTCCAAGCCTGGTAGACAAGGTAACAATGCTTGCCCCCGGGCTAAACCTGTACCAGCGCTACCGTTGGACTTCCCAGGATCATTTTCGACAGCCGCTGAAAGACCGACTGCTCGGCTGGCATATATCTGTATGAGCTCGACCTGTACTGTTCTAGCTTTGAGCGTCGGCTCTCTCCACACGGAAAGTCCTTCGAAATTCCTCTACTCAGTCACACTTCTGCCATCGAAATGAACTTCATTCAACGAGCCTATTACTCGGTCCGTGTCCAAGTCACCAAGTCCGCTGAAAAGTACCTGCAGCCGGGTGAGAAGGCGATCGCCACGGAAGCCATCAATGCCCACGTGGAGAATAAAAAGATGGAAGAACGTCGTGGTGTTACCGACGCGGTCATAAACTCTCAACTGTCAATTCCTCAGAAGTTCCAGTACCCATCTGTTGCTGATCAACTCGTCTTCATAACAGCCATGCTACTGCAGATGACCCAAAGGAGCACTGGACCGTGAACTTCAAAGCCGGCGAAAAACATGTCACCACGCACCACGTGTATCCGGAGAAATGACCCAGTACATATGGCGCGGATCCACAAGAGTATCGCGACAGTCGGCGAAGACACTATTCTGGAATTGATCGATCGTGGTTCATGTATTTTCACTCTTGGGAAGAAGTTACGGAGTGCTGGATGAGTTGGCTTTGGGTCAAGTCTGTGCTGTAATGAGGAGAAGCTGTTTGTACTGATACGGCGAGACGATATATGTGGCTTGCCTTACTCCTGTATGTATTGGAAGCATTCATCTATCACCATTCCCGCTGCATACTCAGCACGCCGACGACCTTTTCCGTGTACTGTCATGGGACCTGAGTAGAGAAGTCTCGCTGCACCTGCAAAGCCGGATGCGCTATCTCTCCTATCCTTGCTGCATGACTATGGATGTATGGATCGCGTTTGGTCGAATTGAAACAACTCTACGACACCGTCACGGTAAATGTGAAGTCTTCCGTGTGCGACTTGCTCAAGAGCTGTGTTGTAGTTCCATCACTCGTCTCACAAGCTTGACCATACTATCTTCCCAATGCCGCAGGAATTCTCGGAGAATGTTATGCCAGATGACTTGCGTTCGAAAACATCTGTCACACTTGTGCTCCCTCGCAGGATCGCGGCCCATGTTGACATTTAGGTCACTACCTTAATTTTTAGTTCTTACAATAACTACTACTACTACTACTACTACCGCTATTGTCGCTAATTGCTTGTATTGTCGCTATACAGCTGCGCCAGTTACTCTAATTATTAATAATTATATGTAAGTGCGCGACAATACGTAGTCTACGTAGATAAGTATTATTAACACCGCTTTTCTTCGACTCTTATTAACACTACTACTTCTACTACTCTACCGCGCGCGCTCGTAGCTCGCTCGTTATATACTATATACTACTCGTAATATCGTACCGCGCGCGTACGTAAAAATAATTAGTTTTATAGCACTTAATATAGAACTTAGTAAGGCTCGCGACCCCGACCGCCTTTAAAATTAAGATACCCCTCTTAAAGACTCCTCGCTCTCCTTACTCTCCTTTCTCTCTAACGATAGTAGCGACCCTTAGCTAGCGACTATATCTACTCTAGCTATCGCTCCTATATCTTAGCTACTTACCGACCTCCTCGCCTTTACTAAGTCTACTACGGCTACCTCTAAAGACTTCTAGTACATCTCCGATAGTCTATAGAGCGATTCCCTTACTAAAGTATAGAGCGTAGACCGTAATCTAAAGAAAAGCGGACATTAGATACTTAGGAGATATAATTATATATATAGAGTTATAGAGACGGACGAAGGTAATATAGCTCGTATAGCTCTTAGTAAGGTTCGTAGGCTAATAAAAAAAAACTAGGTATTCCGGTAGTTACTAAGTACGGCTAGTTTAAGGATCCCGGACTCGACTATAAGACCTCTAAGACTATAGTTGCCTACGCTTACTACTACTATAAGGGCAAGCCTCCGTATTTTGCTAAAGAGGAGGTAAAGATTAAGGAGGAGCTAGTAGAAAAGAAGAGTATATTAAAGGAGGCTATTAGTAGTATACGTACTAAGATAAATAAGGCGTAGGATAAGATTGCTACGCTAGAGTTAGAGGTGTTAGAGTTAAAGCGTAAGAACGGAGTTTTAAAGGGTATAAGAGGTTAGCTAAAGGCTAAGAT
>JYJE01004524.1:0-39601 GCA_000983655.1 Zymoseptoria brevis | reverse complement strand
ATTTTAATCCTCCGCTACTATTCGTTTATTAAATATAGCTCTATAGCCTTCGTCTATAGTACCGGTAGTATATATATACCTTTATTAATAGTAACGGAGTTGTTCGTATTAGTAGTTTAGCTAAGTAATAAGGACTCGTATATAGCCTAAGAGGTAGTGTCCTTAAACTAAGAATCGATATTATCGTCCTTAAAGGACTTAAAGGGCTCGAAGGGCTAAGACTAGCTCTAAAAGGGCTCCGGTTATTAACTCTAGTAGTAATATAGACCGGTATTCGGATCGGGGATATCGTATTATAAGGTTATCTTAGTAAGGCCGTAGAACGGTAGGATCTTAGGGGATAAAGATAAGTAGTACGCTAAACGAAAGCGCTTAATACGTTCTTAAATTCCTATATAGCGTAGACCTTAATATAGTATATAGTTATAGTTGTTTAATTATAATAATGTTATACGAGAATATAAGAAGCCTATAAAAAGCCGATATTACGACACTTAGTTATACCCGCCGAGGAGCGGCCGGACCCGCTTTTAACTAAATATTCGAGCTATTATATTTTATTAAACAACAACACTAACAACGCGTAATTCACTAGCTCTTAGACGCTCGTTACATTGTAAGGGAAGCCTTATGTTGTATAAGAAGAGATTTGGTGCGTCTTAAGGCGTCTGACGGTAAATCAGGGCTATCTGAGGCGATATTATGGTCGCTGATTATTCGGTGGAAAGTTTAACGAACAGGTTCTTACTCCCGGATCCCATCTCGATCCGTCCCGCTCCGCTCCGCCCCGCCCCGTCCGCGCGCCCGCCTCCGCTTGATGGCGATGGTGAACTCGGGCGAGCGACCTGGGCCGACTCTTCCATCTCACGGTGGATAGAAGCAGCGCGGACAAGAAGTGGAACCGGAAGCCTGGACAGAAGAGTTGCACAGAACGCCCGAAGAGCTGGAGACGACGAGGAGCGCGACGTGTCGCCTATTCATCTGCACTCCGAGCAGATGTTTGCATGTTTCACGAACACCTGGATCACGGCCGGCACCACTAATGCGCTATCGGGCCGCAGAAGGATGCTTGGAATCATGGCAATTTGGGAAGGCGGTCAACACTGAGGCCAGGCAACCTGCATGCTCTTGAAGCAGACTTCTTTGGAACAAAAGGAAGGAATGGCGCGAGATTCCAAGGACCTAGCAGAAGGTGAATGGCGATGGGGACTGGCGCAAGAAGGCATTAGGACTGTCTGGCGAACCCAGCAGCGGGTCCAACGGCAGTCGTTCTGACGAGGAGCGAGATGTGAAGTTCAGCCGGTCATCACAGCTCGAGTCAATTCAGATGATCTGCAATTCCGGCTGAGCTCAACCAGGAATCCAAATCTGCGCGGGCTTTAAATTGTTCTGAGCCTCTTCGATTGATCTCCAGACAGCACCTCAGCGCCTCGAGGGACACCTCTCATTGACCAAGGGCATTTTCGCTCACAACCGACCGCATATGGCAGATCTGCTTGACTGCGCAGACTTGGCTGACCTGCAAATTGCCCGAGATTGGATGAGGCTTTGATCGCCATCTTGGCCCGAATAGCTCCGTTGTACATGAGCAGCAGCATACTCGTCTTCAACTACCTCGGCCCTGTACGGGATTTTGCATCGCAGGAGTAGCTAGATGAACATGGTCTGCAATCTGCTCGTTCTCCAAAGTGGCTGCATCTGGCTCTCTGCCTGCATTGAGGAGACTTTATTCTTCCTCGGAAGCCGCGGCAGCTGTGGCAATGAGTCGGCAGCACCCTCGGTCACCTTTCACTCCGTCTCGCTTTATTCCGCGGCTCGGCGGATACACTGCACGTTCGCAAGCATATTCAGGGATGGTCTGCCGATTTGGATTGCAGCTCAAGAGTCTTGCCGCCTTGAGCACAGCTTGTGGGCGGAACACCCTCGCCTGCAAGTGCACATCAACATCACAGTCTGGTTTGCGCTCTTGGGGTTGAAGGCATCGGATTTTTGCTGTCGAGATCGCAATTCTGCGGAAAGACCTGTCAGCGCGAGCGCTAATCTTCTGGTCGACAGTATCACAACCGATCATATCCTTACAAATTCCTCTTACATTATGCGGCCTCCAGATGCATCGGAACGCCACGACCTCTACTATTCGCATCGGGTCAAGCAATCCTGTCGGCATGCTTGAAGTCGGCAGAGTCCTTACATCCCGCGCCTCGAGACTAGGGTCTCGTCTCCAATTAACGACGATCTACGAGGTATACGGTTCCGACTGATGTGTACGCTTTACCGACGTCCACGAGGCGTCTTAAGCTCGGAATATCGCTTCAAGGACAGTCGAGAGATGCCTAACGGTTCGACGCTACTATCTGTTTCGCTTTTCTGTCGGAAGAAGCATCTTCACAACCATTCGAATGCACCAGTTCCAGGTCTGCACTTTGCTCAACATAATCATGATACATTCAGACTGCGGATCTTCGCCAGGCTTCTCGCAATCCGGCGTCCTTACTTAAGGTTGAGCTCTCTACGATTTCCAGCTTCGAAGCTCCTCCAAAATATCCTAGGTGCATTGCGGCTTTCTTTCCTATTGCTTCATGCCGCCAACGTGTTCGGTTAACGGTCGAGAAGAATGGCGCGCAGAATGATGACGTCTGCGCGTTCTCCCTAACCTTGTTACGTCCCTTCTTTCGAGTCTGGTAACGGCGGCCCCAACCCAACACTTCCCTTCTCTCCGTCCGACATGCTGCTTCGTGTGACTTGTATTCGAAAGTCTGACGCTCGATATGGCATGGCTCGCGATTTGTTATGCCCGACGATCCGCGTGCATAGTCGTTACTGTGATAAGAGTGACCGAGCAAGAAAAACGACGAAGCTTAAGGATCTGGCGTTGCCTTACCTTGCATATTCGGCGCTAACGGCTCCTATCCATGGAGCGAGCTATTCTCTACCGTTTCGCCTTTTTTTTCCCAACAAAGTGACCATGGCCCTGAAATCTCGACCTTTAATTTCTCCTCGCCTCTATCCATACGAATTTTCCAGCCTAATTAATCCACCAAGTTCAACGAACGAACGATGCATCTCACCACTCACAAACCCAGGGTATGTATGCATACCCTGTCCTTCCCATCTTCACAATCAAATCGGCCAACGCGCACATTCCCTCCAACAGATTTTCATTCCACCCACCGCAGAGCGTAGCCCTACCCTTAGCAGTCGCAGTCGCAACGGCAGAGCAAGCAGCGGAAACCTACATCGCCATCACTAGCGAGCAGGTCAATAACTCCACAAGTTCGTCACTTCGCAGCTACCCACGTAGCCTCCTCCCGTCGACGCCACATAGTGCCTTTAAAGCCAGCCCTCATCCGACCTCCAGTATCCCAGGCATCGCCACCACACTCGCGTGCTCAATCTCATCGCGAAGAGCGAAGAGCGAAGAGCGAAGAGCTAAGTATCGGCACAATCCAATCCCTTCTCCACGGATCTCGGCGCATGGTACAAAATGCACATCAGAAGCCCTGTGTGCTGTGTGCTGGTCATCCATTTCGTTCCACGAGCCAGCAGGCCGAGGTGCAAATATCCTCGGCAGGCCGCCTGCTACGCGAATGGTCGAGTTGGTGGCAGCGAGTCCTTGCCGTTCGGCTTGTTCGCGTGGATGTTAATGGTCTGCTATTCGCCCGGGGATGGATGCTTGAGGGGATGGGGATGGGCATTTGTGAGGCGATGGGAATGTTGTACGCACTCCTCTCGGGGTCGCTCATCGAGCGATGAATTGCAAGAAGTGGGAATTGGTTGCCGTATTGGTATTGATAGCTTCGCAGCTACCGTTTTCCGAGGCCGCTGACACCGCTGCCGAGAGGATGTGGGTTCTCTACCACACGGCTGGGGTACGCTGCACTTCTTTGGTGTTCCTCGGGTTCGTCGTCGTGCTGTGTGGCCTGGGCAGCAGCAGTAGCGACAGGACAGGTCGCGGTGACTGAAGGGTTGGGAATCGGGAATTGGTGGCAGTTGTAAGTCGACGCTGCTATTCCCTGGGCAAGTCGTAGCTGACGAGCTTTTCATGATTTGAGCTCTCATGTGTGAATGTGCAGCCATTGAGAGGCTATGCTCCTTGGGGCGAGTGATGGTGTGAAGGCGAAGGATCGGAAGGAGTTTCGGCAAAGTTGGGAAGAGGGAGCTTTTACATCACGAGCGGAGATCAAAGAGATTGACTTCCTCTCTCTCTTCCTATGAGCGTTGGGGCTACTTCCGTTACGCATCGATTGCCAGGCTGCGTAACTACGTTTCCCACCGGACTGATCGCATCACGACTACCCTCTCGGCTTGACCTGCCTTCGACAACAACGACAACGACCTCGACTAATGCGCTACCTTCGCCACTGTACATGATATGAGACTATCGACGGCTGAGCTGATACTCTACCATTACTAATTTCTCAACTTCCGCCGGATGGGCCCTTACCTGGAGTTTGTTCCTAATCGGCGGACGGGAGTTTGATTTGTAACGCTCTTCGCTTCGATGATGTGACTTTCAATTTGACGACCGACTCTGTCATGGACGTCGGGGATTCGAGATGCCTGGCGGGACACCGTGCGGTCGATCATCCAGTTCGAAGGATACCTCGTCCGAGCAAGTGTGAAATCCGGACTGCAGACGAATTAACAACGCAGCAATTCCCCAATTTTCATTCTCCACCAGCCATCAACAGCGTACATCTCAACAACATCTTCCACGGCTCCACCAGATCTGTCAACCTCTATCTATCAGTTCGACGTCAAAGTATCCGCTGGAGCAGAACGCCGCTCGATCGGGCAATGCATTGCGTTTCGAGGCATGTGGGCGAATCGTCTTCACTGCAACGCAGAATCTTCACAAGACCTGATGTGAGAGAGTGATGTGAAAAAGTGATGTGAGGTGGAAGAGGTCCGCATCACGTAAGGATCTGGATGGGCCTTCCCCTCTGTCTTGGTCAGGTCTGCCCGTATCTTGGTCAGGTTTGTCCCTGTTTTGGTCAGGTCAGGTCTGCCCATACATATCTTGGTCAGATCTGCCTGCATGTCGGTCAGATCTGCCTGCATGTCGGTCAGATCTGCCTGCATGTCGGTCAGATCTGACCGTATGTTGGTCAGATCTGACCGCTCCCCAGAACAGGAAGGAACCAGCTTTCAACCATACGATATCAGAGACCGGCCTCACATCACCCGTCCGACCCGTCACCCAGGTGGGTCTTCTCCTTCTCGTCCTTCTTCGACTTTTTCGTCATGGGTTGAGTTGGTCCTCGTCTTGCTCCTCCCCTACAACGGTGCTCTCCAGTATTCTACCCTCCCGTCCGCATCCGCCTCAGCTCGAGTCTACTGCCGCGTCGCACGACACATCGCTCATCGACTTCAACACTGCCGCCTGCCTTGCGCTCATTGTTGACCTCGCGAAGTCCAAACGACGACGCTAACGTGCGTTCCTGCTCGCACTGACCTTGTTAAACGCACCCCGTTCGTCCGACTCTTGTTTTAGCTTTGTCGACATCCGACTGCAACAGGACAGGAATGGTCGACGATCGAGGCCCACTGTGAGTATCTATACTCTACACCTCTCCCGGCCACCTCCAGCTGCCTCACCGGCCTTCACCTCTAATTAGTCGTCGTTATCACCCCCAAGCCGACCGCTTCGAACAACAGCTAGTCCTTACCATCTCCTCCGGCGGTACTCTTGTCATCCTCACCTTCTTTTCCGGCAGTGCTCGCATCATCGGACGTGTGTACTGTACCAAGATCAAAGACCTCGAGCAAGCTTAGGAATAATGCTCTGTCCGACTGTTCCGGCGTGACTCGCCAGCACGCCGAGCTGCATGTTACAGGTGCCTGGCAGTCGCACCAACGACCGTTCCAGTAGCTCCGCAAGCGCTAAGAGCGGCAGGTGGTGTAAATGTCGATAGGTAGTAGCGACACTGATAGGGCGTGAGGTTAGAGAGTCGGGAAGGGGGCCGCCATTATCCAGGGTGGGAAAGCCGGAGTCCGCGACAGCGAGAGTAGGCTGTGACAGACGGTCGGTCAGCGGGTTAGCGGGTCGTGGAGGTGGGTGGATGTCGCTGTCGCCACTGGGAACCAAGGACGCTGCATGGTATGCCGCAGTTCTTGGAAGTGTCTCTATCACAGATAAGACAAGAAAAGGGAATAGGTGAGGAGGTGGCGGTTGTGAGCATTGGCTCTCAGTGTAGCATCGCGGCGTGGCCATCCAGCTCGGTTGGTCGTACAGTCGCAGCGAAGGAATGGAAACAGGGCCTGAGCGGAAAGAAACTGGATATCAGAACGGCTGACGGATACACGGTGTTCCTGGTTAGAAGTCTGCTTTCAAGTTTCGGGTTCACATTCACACCTCACCCTCGGAATTCGCCTACTGACCCTCTTCCTTGATCTTCCACATCACCTCGACTCCTCCCTCCCTTGCCGTTGTTAACACCGCCCAGCGACGCAGTTACCGCATGGACGCTACAGCCAGCTCCTGCTCGTCCCCAACGCCATCGATTCGCCCTTGCAACATCCGCGCAATCGGGAGCAAGAAGCTCACGCACGCGAGATTTCAAGCTGGCGACTCCGCAGTATACGATGAGGATACGCGTGAGATTTGGAGCTTGTGAGAGATGGAGACGGTTCGTCCCCGTCCTCCACCGCCGAAAGGGGTAATTGTGTCGTGACCTCGCCAAGTTTCTTCTCCAACTTTGTTCTTACCCAGCCAGCCTACCGACTACCGTCATTATGGTCAAGTATACTGTTCACGTCGTTGTTAAGCGGTTCTATCCTTCCGACATTACCCCCGAGCATCGCCAGACCGGCTACGTTATCCTCAACGACACCGACGAAGACCCCCGACCACGCTAATACAACGAAGCCCGCCTTGGACAAGTTTGAGCAAGTGCAGCTGGCCATAGCCCAAGGGTCGTTTCGTTGTGTAAACAGGCGTAGGTTGCCGACTTTTGTCCAATTTTTGCGTTGCGAACCGTCGCGCCGCCCTCCTAATCTCCAGCACTTATCCCTTGACATGCAGTCGCGAGACCCTCGACCTCGATCGACACCTCCCCTAATCGAATCTAATCCAATCTAAGCGGCTTCCACGAGCGCCATCCACACCTCCACCAAAGCTAAAGCGACCGATGTCCGCCAACGCCTCAAACTCCAGAAGGAGTTGGTTGGTAGTCAGCGTTCTGCTAGCGCCGCGGCGAGATAGAAGCCGATCTTCCGGAGATTGTTACCCGCGATGGTTGGTGGTAGTGATGCCCGCCGGAATCATAGTCGGCGAGACTAGGATGTGACTGACGGCGATGTTCGTGACGTCTCGCTCACAAAGGGTCATGGCCGGGTAGGTCACAGATTTGGAAATCGCGGGCCTGTGATACATCTTCGGCAGGCGTGAATGAGCTATTGCGTAATACGAGTGTTGTCGAACGACTTTGTGGAAGGGAACAGCGCCGGCAACGGTGGTCAAACGTCGGCCGCGGAGGGAGAGGGCGGTAGGTGGAGCTGGGTCGAGAGTGGAGGTGGATGTAGTACGTCGTATTTGACTTAGTACGGCGGTCCCCGGGCGCAGAGCTAGATGGGATACGATTCACCGGTCTGCAAAATTCAGGAAATAGCAAGAGCCCGGCGAAGGGGAGAGGCCTGACTCCGGTGACGGCAGTGAGGAGGATCGAGATGCTAGAGGATAGCGAAAATGAATGGTAGAGACACGGCGGACAAATAGTAGGAGCGGCGCATAATGGTGCGAAGCCCCCGCGAACATGCTATCTGCGAGTTTAAACATGACAGTAACGCGCATAAGAGAGGCGGACATTCCTGCCGATCAGATTCGCCTCGGAAATGGAGGAAGCATCCATGGCCAAGTGTGAAGCTCACTCCCTTTTCCTCACCACAGATCATCTGGACGGGCATAACCTTAACCCAGCTCCTCGACCGAAAGCGTCTTGTCATGAGCGCGATAAGTCTTCGCATTTGCCTCGGAGACACCCTACCCGGACCACGCCCTCCCGCCGTTCTTCGAGCTTCCACATGCCGCCGCCGCCGCCACCGCCGCCCGGCGTCAACCCTTCTGCCTCGTCCCCGGTGCAGAGGGAGGGGGAAGTGAGGGCTGAGGATCGGAAATTTGGCTCGCGGAGCGATTGAGGTGTTGGAGCGATGGCTGAAGGAGAAGTTGGGGTTGAAATGAAGATGCGATCGCCGTGATAGGGGATGGAAATGGAGAGCGTGTGTGATCCATAGCGATGGGAGGAGCCATCTGAATGACTTGAGTCGTCTGCACTGACGGTGAACACCTCACCTGCCTTAGCCCGAGCGAAGTAATTGCCAGGATGGTCGATGCCCGGATGGGAAAGGACAGCCGTGCTTCGAACGGCAAGTGTGTGAACAAGGGTGAGGTCGCGTTTGGCGGATCGGTTGGTCCTAACGATGCGGGCAGCGGGCCACGGATACTTATCGTGTAAGTGCTTCGATGCAAAACCGTAGACCAGTCCAAGGATCAGCAGATCGATGCTGTCTGCCGCCGGGTGTTGATGGTGGAGGCGGTCCAGAGTCCGACTGCCGATCTTCACCGAGCGATAGCTTCTTCTCCAAAGAGTGAGTGTATCTATTGTGGACCTTTTCAGGGCAAGCTGGTACGAAGTGTGGACTGGCAGGTCGGCGTGTCGATCTCGGGCGAGTTCTTTTAGCGACCATCCTCGGTTTGGAGAACAGCCTGGTAAGGAAGCCTAGGCGTTGTCGTCCGATCGTGTAATGGGTGGTGGGTGATGAATGCTGAGCGAGGGTATTGTTGGAAAAGGACTGGGACTAGTGGTTGCACGAACATCAGCGTTCGAAACCTTCTCGATCGTGCTGGGTTTCTCTTCTACTTCCCATCCATGCTGATTTGCCGTCGGTCTGCGACGAAATGAAAAGTCGTTCCACATCGGAGGTTCCGCACATCAGTCTCCAGAAATGTCACGATCTGCCAATTTCCTCATCACCATAGGGTGGAGTATCAAAAGGGCCGGCGGACTTCACAGGGGACTGTGCGAGTATCAACGACCGTCAGATCTCCACCTTCGATGCGTTGTCCTTCCTCTTCCCCCACGTCTCTTCCTCCTCATCTCCAAATTGACAATCGGAAGCAAGTCCTCGTTCCATTGCCGTCAATTGCACCTGGTATCTGCGGCGTTGGTCGTCAAGCGCGGCTTACATGGTAGCAACCGCGCCAGTTGGAGGCTGCTCTCGACCTGGGCCTGCTTGTTCTCCATCGCGATTCGGATGGCGCGGGATATTTGGGTCGGGACTGATTCGGAACGAGCATATTGAATGCGCTGTGGCGGCGTAGGGAAGGTCGCAAGTGTGAGCTTTGACAGCTTGGTCGTCAGACCCTTATCTGTCTCGCTCTCGGGGATCGAGGCGGGTCTGCGTTGTGTAGGTTCTAGATTTTTCGGAGGAGGAGCCTGAAGTTCCGGGCGACGGGAGGGGGATTCGAGGTTCGCAAAATGTGGCGAGCAAGACATTTGAGCACGAGGTGCGCGGCGTAAGGGTAGCATTGAAGATTGCGAGTCCGGTCGAAGTCGCCGTGTAGTACGTCTCGAGCGCTGACTGGAAAGATCTGCTGTCGAAGCAGGGGTCGTCGAGTAGTACTTCACCATCTTCTGTAAAGAATATGTAATCGTGTATTATGTATGAGGTTGCACTGTTGCCTCTGGCTTCGTTTCCAACACCACAGCTCCGGCATAAACATCAAGAGACAACTGCTTGCCTTCTTCTCACATCTCCCGTTTTTGTTCTTCCGTCTCTCTACCCCTGGCGTACCGACAAAAGCAATACCGTACGACGTCTCCGCCTGAAAGCTCAACACAGGCCTGAAACGAATCGAGGAGATCGAGCGAGAGATTTCCGCCGAAAACATCACTGCGAAGAAGAAGTCTCCGCCGCTCGGGATACTCCGCGCAAGCCACCGACAAACTCTCCCGAAGTCAAGAGAACGCCGCGCGAGGTGTCTCGAGGTCATCCGTCATGTTGCTGTCGATCGGATCATTATTTGCCTTTGTCTGTTGTAGATTTGTGGTCGTCTCACCGCTCTTACTCTCGATAACAACAGTAGCAACGACTTCATTGTGTCCGTTGATCGCTGCTGAAGGCCGACAAATGCCTGTTGGCGTGGCCGGAAATCGAACCACGTCAGACGTTGCCGAATTGTCGAACTTGGAGGGCTCGATGCATGAAACAATCTTTGCACAGGTGAAGTCTTTAATTGCTTGTGGTGTGGATGAGTCCGAAAAGAACAGAATGTGCTTCGCCGCCTTTTTCGGTGTCATGTAGCTGTCGATCAGATCGTTCTCCGCCTGCGTCTGCCGCAGGTGCTGTGAGGTAGTACTACTCTTGCTCTTGACGGCAACACTTGGAGACAGTGTCACGTCCTCAATCTTGTCCTCTTCGCCTTGGAGTCGCTAGCAGCTTGCTCTGGGGTGAGCCGCCTGGTGTAATCCGGATAGGATGCAATACTGGCGGTGTCGTAGTCATCCGTGGAGATCTCTGTCATGTCGTCGAGCATGTTACATTGGAAGTCGGCGAATGTCTCGCGGTTGTCCATCCATCCTGGCTCTAGCTCCGAAAGGGCTGACAGTGGCAGGTAGTGTGACGATGCTGGGTGGTGGTGAGACTGACGGGAGGTGAGCTCTGTGAGGTCGGGAATGGAGCCGTCGTTGTCCGTGACGGGATAGCTGAGGTCTATTTGGCTGGACGACCGTGGTGAGTTGCTGACAGCGATGGCCGGCGTTGGTGACAGCTTGAGCAGGCTGTGGCGGATGCGACCGAGAAATGGTCAGATCTGACTGTCGCTAGAATGAGAAGGTGAAAATGGTGAATCCCGCTCGGAGGAGGCGTCAGCGTCAGCCAAAAGTCACGCTGCGACTCGGATCCTTTCTTTCTGCCAACAACTCTCCCAAAAGCACACACTTGGCCAGATCTCTTTGTCCAGCGCCTTGGGATGTCTTCTTCGATGCGATAAGATATCACGACTAGATGTCTTCTTCAATGCGATAAGATATCACGACTTTGCCCGGAGTGCTCGACACCTGGAAGAACCACACCAAAGGCATGCTTCCGATGATGGACATCCGTAAGAAGCTGGTCGGGCTGGTGCAGCTTTCGCTGTCCACATGCGAGAAGCGTGTGGGCAAGGATGCCGAGCGCATGTACTCCCTCGACATGCCAGGCTTCTGTAAGGCCTTCTTCTCGACTGACAACCTCGCCGACAAGATGTTCACCGGCCTTGGTGAGCTGGTGGACGAGCCAGAGTAGATCTGGCAGGGCAATGTATGGCACGCGTGCTTCCGAGTTACGTCTGGAGAGTTCGCCTTCCATGTCGCCGGTTTGCAGTGCTCGCAGCCTCCCAAACAGCGCTAGCACCTGCACCACTCGCAACTCATTCGCGAACACTCCTTCGGCACCAGCTTGTTCCGCATCGTCCTCTTCCGCATCGTCCTCCGTCTCCCTACGCTTCTTGGAGCCGCACGCCTACGCTCGGTTCGCAGCGGCGAAGAAAGCGGGGGAGTATCTCAACGTCTTCGAAGGAGTGCTGGCGCATTATACGAGGCGGAAGGTCGGGAAGGAGGAGCTTGCGTGGAGAGTGGCACAGGATGAGTTCGCTGCGGTTTGTGGCGATATAGGAGGCCATCGGGTGCGCTGCTCGCTGGGCAGGCGGTGCAATCGTGCCGAAGATGAGGCAGGACTGAGAGATAGAGGTGAAGTCGGCGTTGGTAAGTGGGAGGACATGTTGCTCGGGTGTTGGAGCAGAGGGAGGACAATAGCAGTGGCTCTAGAATTTTTGTCGTCGACGCATCCGACTGACCGACTCGAATGTTTCGATGTTAGCGCCGTGACCTTTGGTCGTGTCTGTGAACTTCCTGGTCTGGCAATTGCCTCGTCAGTCGGGTAATATCTTTGGACTTTCCCGCATCCTCTCCACATACCTGCATCCTCTCAAGGCGTAATTGCTATTATAGTCTCCATCTTGCTGAAGCCCTAATTCTGCTGCTTTCGAGGAACTGTACTTCTGCTCGTACCGGGAGGTCTCCTTCTTCCGGACAGTGATCTGCCTTTGGGATCGGTGTTGCCGTTATCCTCACCGGACGTAGAAATCCACGTTGTAGTACATGTTGCTTTGCAGTACACAAGGTTATGCTGCTTTCCGTTGTCCGCCTCTTGTTGTCGAGCAAGCTGAATGCTTGCTTGCTGCGCTCTGTCTCCTCTGCCTTCACACCTGCCCTGCCGCGCGTACCGTACAGGCCAGCATTCCGCTACGCCTCATTGCCGTACTCCAGATTGTCCTGCGGGCGGTGAAATTCGAAATCGAATGAATCGTACGGTAGCTCTGGAAACGCATTGAGGACGGGACGTCTCGTCGGCGCTCGGACGGCGGTGTCGATGGAGGCATCGGTGGAGGTTGATGTCAAATAAACAGTATTGCGGAGTCGATCGTTGGAGTTTGTTGAGTGGGAGGTGAATGTGTAGTGTAACAGGATTTCTGTAATCCCTCGCGATATGATTCAACTTCCATTGACCTCGATGGCTGTGAATTCATCGTGCCTGAGGCCGAAAACAGCATGATCGTTAAGATTTCTGTTGCCTCGGTCGTTAATTCCGACCCGACGTCACCTCCACCTCCGCGTCACCGCTGCGACACGGTCCCCACGCATCAACAGCCACAAAGGCTTGCCACTTGCGATGAGCGACTTGGGATGAGCGACTTGGGATGAACGACAGCTTGCGGTCTCGCATCGTTCGCGGCGAGCAAATTTCCTCAACCAAAACTCGAGAACATGCGAATGGATCTAACGATCGTGGTGGCGAACTACGGCGGCGAAAGGCAGTGCGAAACACGGCCAGAGGAGAAGCTCTTGGCGGTGGTGCCGGTGAAGGAGAGTGTAGGCTGGAGAAAGGTCGGAGGGTGGAAACAGCAGCACGCGGTGGATCTGCTTGTTCGTTATGTTTGGCTACGTTGTCAAGCGATGTGTCGAGGTCAACGTCTCCGAAGGAAGGAGCAGAGCCAGACAGTCTTGAGTGTGCTGGGGCACGGGACGAGGAGGGAGACCTGGAAGGTAGTGGAAATATGCAGCCTCAGGCGCGTTGTCCGGACTGACGACTGCACTGCTTCACTGCCGGACTAGATGCTTGGACTGCTTGTTCTGGCTGTACTTCCGCTCTGGCTTCTCATATGGTCTGACAGCTGGCCTCACTGTTGTAGCAGCTTGGAAATCGTGTTCCCGAGCTGCCGGCGAGCATGAAATCAATACCGCTGTTTGAAGCTGTTTGTTCTTGGAGGAACAGAACGTTGAGATCACGGTCATTCAGCATTCAACGCCGAATTCCATCCATCGTGCCACTGCTACCTTACTGCTGCACGCACTCAACATCACTGGACAAGCGACAAGGAGCACACGTCCCATCACTCGAGCCTCTGTCAAAGGTGGCGGCTCCGGCGACCATATCATCTCCCTGGCGTAGGAGCCATCAACCGGCGCCGAAAAAGCCAATGACCAGCCAGAAGGTGTACGAGGCGGCGGCGAATGTGACATTGTCTTCATCCCGCATCATTACATTGACCGTCAAGAACAACTCCACCTCCTGTAGTATGTTGCAATGCGGGTCGCAATGCGGATCGTCAACACCGGATCTGCGGCGCCTTCACCGCCACTGGGGTATGTACGTTTTCGTCGACCAACAGCTCTGTGACGTTCCCGCTGCGATTGGTTTCGATCCTCACATCGTCGACGAAGGGTGTCGACGCAGATCCTCGGGTAGGAGCTATTAAAGATTAGGTCGCAGCGATTAACACCCTATCGTGGACTCGATATCCGGAGGGTGTCTGCTTTTCTATACTCCCAGGCCGCAACCGCACCCTCTTCCACTGCACATAACGGACCTGGGCCCTCTTACTCTCATTCAATTGGACTCCTTGCATAGCTGCACATCCGGAGCCAAGGCTTTCTTTCCCTTCTGCAACTCTGCGTCAAGATGCCTACAGAGACCATTACAACCTGGAAGCAATTTCTGGCGATTACGCACTTGATAGTTATGGACACCCACTCCCGAGACTACCTGACGGCTGCCGAGAATCACAATGTCGTTAAGAACTACGGCTTCTCCACCTTCTCCGATGCGGTACTACTATTTCTACGACTCGCATTGCAAAGTTCAAAGAGGACGAGGAACGGTATTGATCATATTGGCCCTATTTTATCTTCTGCCGCCAACACTCATGCTCAATCCCGAGAGAAACGGAACCAAAAACCAAGTACGCGAGAATATCTTGCTCAAAGTTCACATATTCAACATGAGTTTCTCTCAAGTGTACTACCCTCTTCTCTTTCCCTCGTCTTCACAATCGGATTCTCTGCATGAGGACAACCTTAAAATGCCCGCCACCGTGCTAAACACTAATCTAGACCGTCATCGCCGAGCTCAGTAAGCAAAGGAGATGACCGTACAGCCCCCCCTTTGGCCGGGTACCACTCATGATTTGATTCTTTGGTTCTCTGAGAAGAGATGGGATCTTGCCGACATACCTGATCAGGCTCGTCTCCTCCACATGAGGCTCTTCTTCCTCGCGACTCTCTTCGTGACTCTCCTCTTCCTTGGGACTGCGGCTTGATCCGTCCATTGACGAGGCTCCCGGGACGCTATTTGCCTGTTCTCGAAAGGATTGGACATGTGGGCGTGGCTCAAGTTGTTGCTGTTGTGAGTTGGGAATTCTCTGCTCTAGAAAGAAGTGATCGTGTAATCGTGGCACAATTTGCTGCTGCTGTAGGGCGGGAGCCAGCGAGTCGTTCCGGGACCAACCTCCAGGAAGGGCCGTTGGAAGATGATCGGAAGCTGGAGCGTGTGTTGGGTAGTAGACAGCATTCGATGTGAGGTCCGGATAGCGGGCTTGGAAGTTTCCAGCGGAGCGCATCTTACGAAGCGGGCTCTGGTAGTTGTGGTTGCCGGGCTGAGGGGTTGTCTGTCGGAAGATCTTATCAAGACCCACCACACTCCTGTCTGTTGACTCCATTGCAAGATTGTCCGGCTTTTTCTCCGCCATCTCCAAAGTCGGCACTCTCTCCTCTCGATCCTCTTCCTCCAACTTGGCAGTTACGCCGGCGATTTCCACAGGGCGAAACGGACGGTCGAATTCCCGCGGAAATCTTCTCGCTAGGCGGCACACATGGAGCCATCTGGTGACATTTCGTGGGTACTGACAAGGTCAGGACAAACCGACTGATCGTTTCTGGTGCTGTACGAATGATTGTTTCGTGGAAGGGCAGTAGTCCCTTCTGGAAAAAAAAAGGCCAAACAACTGCCGCCTTTGATGGCAGCACACACGAGAACCAGGACTTGGATGACCTACGCCAAAAACCTCTTTCCTTCAACCCCTTCCCTTCGCCCTCGTCAAGCAGTGTCATCATCATCGGACAAAGCAGCAAAGATGAACTTCCAACACCTCCGAGCATGGCTCGTAACACACGGCTCAGACAGTGCGCACTTCATCGCAGCACACGGTCGAAACGCTGCAGTGCTCATCCGGGCCTCCGGCGCCAAGGTCTTCGACGCGATGTCCAACAAGCTACCAGGCGGCTGCCGTCGGTGTAGTCGCCGCGGCTTGTGCCCTCGGTGCTCCGAGTACGCCCGTTTCGTTGGATCCGCCATGTTTGCCTTCGCAGTGGTGTGGGTGGGGATGTCTGTTGTGCTGCCAAGCTTGACTGGCTGGATCACGAGGAGCGGTTGGGGCGGAACGTCTCGGCAGGAAGCAAGTGCTGTGATGGCGTCGGAGACTCGTCTTGGTTACACAACGATGACTGTCCGCTTGACCTCGTGTGTGGCAATGACGAGAACGGATGGAGAAGGCATGTACGTGGGATTGACGACCAAGACCTCCACATTCACCCGGCCGTCTGCAAGCGGCGAATGCCAGTCGAAGATCCACCTGATGATGTAGAAGATGTATCACCAGACAGGAAGTTTCCATCAAGAAAGAACTTTCAAAGACTTGCTGTCACCAATCAACACCAAAAGCTTGTTTCATTTCCAAGAGGTACCTATACCTGTTGATCAAGTCGAATGTGCTCAATCCCGTGTCGCAACGAGCTGTCAGCGACCGGTGAATCGATTGATGGGCTAGTGTCTATATAGGTAAGTGACCAGGTGGGTAAGTGTATAGCCTTCGTTCTGGGCGAACAGTCAGATCTGCCAGGATATACATGCGGAGGTTTCGTCTCGGTGCATCGCAAAGTCTTCTCCCACAGACTACCTTACGCCTCTCTCACCTCTTCATCTCCATCAACTCATCCTACTTGTGCTTAGAAGGAACATCTCGTGTGGTTTGGCAGCATGGACGACCGGGAGAATTAGTACCATTCCTGGAATGTGGTGTGAGGGAGGTCCATGGACGATGCATCATGGAATTGGTGACATCCTTATCCCTATCTTCCTCCTCCTCCTCCTCCTCCTCCGAACTTCCAGGTCCAGCCAGCGCCTCTCTCCTTGAGATCCAAATCGTCGCACCAAATGACCGTGCGGTCATCCTCCCAGTCCTGCCCATCATCCGCCTTGTCACGTTCGACGTCCCCAGAGGCACTTGTACTACTTTCCGAATCCTGATCCGAACGGAGGTGCTCATCCAACACGGCCTCAACATCATCCGGATCCGGTTCGTGACCAACATACCGTCCGCCTTGGCTCTTCTTCGGCCCTCGAAACTCGACACATTGCCTCTCCTCCCACGCCTTGAAGGTCACTGGGCCCGGTGGCACTCCCCGCCGCCCCCATTTCTTCGCAATCTTCCGTCTCTCGTCCAGACCCACGGAATGCAGACCCAAAACCCCAAAGATGTGCTGCAGGTGGCCTTCATGAACTAAATTCTCGACCTCGGAGATCCATTGATCGATGTTGTACCATGTAGTGAGAAAATTGGAGGAGGAGGAAGAAGAGGAAGTAGAGGGGATTCAATGGTCAGATGAGGGACTTTGTGGCTGCAGGTCGATGGTGCAGTGATTCCAGGTAGCGAGGTGAAGGCGGCGGATGGCGAGTTTGCGTACGGCGGGGGAGAGCTTTCGGTTAAAGATGTAGAAGTGGTCGATAATGCGTTCACGCCAGGTAGTGGTCGACCAATAGAGGAAGCGGGAGGCTTCCTGTTCGGTGGAGCTGTAAGGAGAGATAGATAAGAGGCGGGAGATGACCTCGAAGTCGGAACGATTGCGGAGGTAGTAAGGAAATTTGGTGTAGGCGTAGAGATCTGCGTGGTGGATCGAGAAGGTGGCGACATAGAGGAGTAGGCGCAGTTCGATCTAGCGGAGGTGGGTAAGGAAAATGACAAAAGACGGACAGGTAAGGAGCTGAAGGCGAGAATCAAAGATGGGGGCGATACCGCCAAGGACGCTGATGAGACGGAGTTTCGCGGGTTGGGCGGATTTGTAAAGCCATGCTTCTGGTGCGTCAGATTTCCATGGGCGAGGTGGGCGGTCATGTCGGCCGTCCAGGAGCGGAAGAATCCCGCCGTCCAAGCGAGCGGGTACGAACCGTGCAATACTTGTGAGAAGAGATTTGGTAAAGAGTGAAGCCCAAGAGGTTGTTGTAGAAGAGTCGGGGATCGAGGTGGTTGTATCTTCGTAGCATTGGAGCAGGGTCAAGGCTTCGAGAGGGGGCAATAGGCTGAGGGAGCATGAACTAGGGCCAGCATCGAGCAACTTTTGAATGGGTATCAATTTCGGGAAGGTGCAGTAAGGAAGGACGATAATTTCGGAGCGAAGTGGAGAGTCGGACAAGTCGAGCAGTCGAAGGGCGTCGTTAATCGAGTCAGCGCCGGGATGCCTCATCACCGATGGAGCGACGAGCATATACGGCAAGGAGCTTGTCGACGACGGGAAAGTGATGGCAGGGCGGGTCCCAAATCCTGGGAGAGCATGTTCGGGAAGCGTTGGGGGAGAATTTTCATGTTTCCGGGCGGGAGGGGGCGTTGACCAGGCTCCCATATATCACGACAAGGACGAAGCAGAACAGCACTGTGGTCCAGCAACAGCACGAGCACTGGGGAGCGGGTCAGCGACGTTGTGGTGCGGGAGAGCCATCGGGTCCACTTCCGTCCCAGGAGGAGGATGAGGACGAGGACGGGGACGGGGACGGGGACGGGGATAAGCTGTGGTTCCTCGATGAATGCGGTGAGTCTGGACCCGAATCATTCGAGCCAGCTGGAATCGACCTATCCGATGCATTTGATGGGTCCGATCCCTGGCCCAGTCGAGATCCCGATAGTGAGTGGGACAGGGAAAACTGACGTCCAGGCCACGACGAGGATCTGGAGGGAGCTTCGCTCTCGGGAGTTGGTGAGGGCCGGGTACTGCTGGGTTCGGACGAGGGTCGGAGCCGTCGGGCTTTCATATCCCTCGTTCCCATAATAATGGTAATGATGATGATGATGTCGCAGAGGATGTTGGATCAAGCGAGAGAGGTCCCGAGCGGATTGATGGTACTGCTGGAGCTGCATTCGTCCATGTTTGTATCCTTTTGTTGAATTCCGCACTCGTGTGATATGGTGAGATGGACTGCTGGCATCTCACGGCGTCTTTCCCTCGAGAAAGAAAGTCGGCATCTCGATACTTCTCGTCTCGCAACCGTTGAGAAGGTCTCTTCTACGTGGCTTGATTTGGATCACCACATTGGATAGACGCTCAAGGGGACGTTTGTATGCAGTGCATGGAGATCGTTCTGACCGGGAGTTGAGTCTGAGGTCGACATTACCTCCTCGATGGTCTGCTGCTGCTGTTGTTATCCTCGCGAAGAAAAGGACTTGAGCTGTTGTCGTGCTGCACATCCTCCATGTCATACATTCCGTCTGTCCGCGAGGTCCGCCACTTTCACCGTGGAGGATCGCCGCGTTGGCTGTCGCTTCTTCTGCTCCTCGCATCATCTCCTCCTCTCCAGTGCTCCGCTCAGCTTCTGCATCTTGTCTTTGTCTGCGATGGGTATTCGTCGGCCGCGCTTCGAGGCTTGTTGGACGATCCGGCGGCGGCGCACTTTGAGTTTCGAGAGGCCGTGAGGGTTGTAGAGATGTCTCTCGGTCGAGTTTGCGATAATTGGAGGGGAGTTGGCACTCGTCGCATGTCCTTTGCTGGCGGGAGGAATGGAAAACCCTCCACATTCAAATCCATCATCCCAAACCCACTCATCCTCTGGTCCCCTTACTCCGCTTTACGATCCCCTCAAACCACTCGTTAACTCGGTCAACTCGGCCACCATCTGTCCGATCTGAACCCCCGCTTGCTCCACCTTTTTCACCCGCTAGGTCAAATGTTCAAAGTTCCGGTCGGCTTAGTTAATGGCCGAGGCATGCAGGTACAGGTACTTCCGGTGTTGCTCGACGCTGCGGTGGAGGGTAGGGAGCGCCTGGTTGTATTTCGCCACGAGGGTGGCCACGACCGAGTGCACGTCCTCCTCCGTGCTGTTAATGGGCATGTTCTTGGTCGTCGACGATGGCTTGGATTTGACGGTAGTCGTGTTGGTGGCGGCGTGTGATGTCGGCTTGGCAGTGGAGTGGTGCATGTGGGTGGCGGGCTGCTTCTTCGAGACGTCGTCGATCGAGTGGCCATGGTTGGATGGGACAGTCTCGGACGAGGTGGAGGGCGAGGCGAAGGATGATGAGCGGCTTATGCTTGCGTTCGTGGTATACGCGTTCTCGAGATTACTACGCTCACGCTCCTTTGCTCTACCCGAGTGGTGCTCCACCTCCACCTCCTCCATGTATGGCGCGGTCGTGGAGGTAGTGTGGCGAGACCCAGGAGTAAGAGTAACCAAACGAGGAGGAGGAATGGCAACGGCGGCGGGCTTGTACGTCGAAGCTCTGTATGATGGATGCTGTTAGCACATGTTTCGGGCGAGATGGACCGATGGAATGATGACACATACTTGGAAATGGAGGCCGGGTGATCAAAGGACCCCTTCCGCGCCAACATCGCGACGGCGAGATTGACCGTCTTGGTCAGACCCGGACGGTCCCTCCCCACATCCTTCAGCGCCGGCACCGACACGTAGTTGAAGACGAAGCGCAACACGCGGACCAACACATCCGACACGATAGCGGCGCCGAACTCCACGGGAACGTCCAGGGTGCTCATTAACCCGCGGAGCTGCGCGGGGAGCGGCGAACACTCCTTGGCGACGTGGTGCGTAGATTCCCAGGCCCGGATGGCGGCCGTGAGCTTTGAGGCGGTCTTCCAATCGATAACGGAGGGACAGCCGTCGCGGGCGGTGGCTTGGCCGGCGTAGAAGCCCAGGTTAAGATTGGCGATTATAGGGTGGTAGAGCTTGGAGGGGAGGAGCTGGGGTGGGAGATAGTCGTCGCCGCTGGGATCGTTGATGATGGCGTAGCCGAGAGTGCGATGTTTGGAGGTGAGGGTGGATGCATCACACCAGCTGAGGGGAACCGTAATCTTACCTTGGAAGACCATGATTCGCAAGCGATCAGGCGTGCCGAGGAGAAAACGAGCCGAAGAGGAGTGACGAATTACTTGTGATGGAATGTAGAATGTAGAATGGTGTCTTCCGGAACAAGAATTTGAAGCTGTCATGGAAGACGACTTACGGGAAGTGCTGCAGCGCACGATAGCTCACGTACAGAGCGAGGGCCAGAGATTCATCACGGCCCTGTAGCAGGATGATGCTGTTGCGCTATCCATAGAAAATGAGTGAGTTGAATCCTGGGCAGTCTTCTGGATTTGGGCTGTACTTGCCTCGGGGAGTAGATAGTCGGGACAATGCGTAGAGTTCACTCGCGTCGTTGGCAGCAGCCATTCTTCCGTCACTGGCGCGAAAAAGACATGCAGCGGACAGGAGAATCAAGGATGAGCGGGTATATCCACCATCTCGGCCAGCCATTAGTATAGTGACAGGCGAGAGTGAGGAGGAATTTGTTGACAGGGGACAAGAGGATGGTTGGAAGGATGAATGGCCACCAGCGGAGAACGAGGATGAACTGCCACAGCCAGTCGGCGAAGCGGTTCCCTTTGGGCAACATGACCTGAATGAGCATGGCCACAACAGCGCAGGTGATCTCAACGAAGAATTGGGAAAGTTGGTAGTCTGGATATCGTGAGCGCATGGTGTAATGAAGGGAAACAAGGGCGACGTATCCCAGAACGTTGAACAGATGGCCCAGAAATGCGACCATTGCGTTTGCGGTAATATGAGGAATGAGAGTATTAATGGAAGTGAAGGAAAAGGGCCGGAGATGGAGGACGGGAAGATGTCGTGTAGTATAGCAAACCGACCTACACCCATGCTTGGACGGCATGAACGGCATCCTGCATACCTGCTTTGTCGTCGGTAGAGGGTGGAATTGTGAAGAAGGAGAATTCCAAGCTTGTGAAAGGCGATGTTTGAAAGTTGAAGCAATCATGTTGTACCCACCCACCACGGCTGTCATGTCTCCTGCTTTTGATTCCACGGTAGAACGCCACGCGAATTACCACTCTTCAATCTTACATATGCCTCCCTCATCATACATTCCAAGGCCAGAGATGCCCAGAGATACAACCGCAGCCCGTGTACCACGATCAAATGCGGCCTTTTTCCCGCTTGTGCTGACATCTATCCTCAAGGAGTCCCATCGGTGGTGCATCGAATGCCCGCCTCGTCGATTGCGTCGGACAGATCCATGGCAGAATAATTCATTCTCCCGCCCATAACCTGCTGACATACTTTCTCCATGATCTCGTGGCTGACGACGACAAATGTGTATTGACGGTTGGTGTTGCTCGAAGGCTGATGCGAACTAGTCTGATGAGGTGGAGGCGAATCCGCGTTGTCGAAGAGCGGGTCGAAGAGAGTCTGATGAGGAGGAGGCGAATCCGCGTTGTCGAAGAGCGGGTCGAAGAGAGTCTGATGAGGAGGAGGCGAATCCGCGTTGTCGAAGAGCGGGTGGGGCGGGGGAGTCCCTGTTGAACCCAGGCGGAGTGTCGGGCTCACGGGCTCCAGAGGTAGGGTCCAGCTCGGCGTGGAACGCTGTGGTCCTCGTGCGGGAGTGCTGCGAATGCTGCTGCTGCTCCGTGCTGCGGCGATCGGCGTTGATGGTGGCTGCGTCGTCTGCCACAGCCGAGGAGGTGGTGTGAGTCTGGACACTGGAGTGATGTCCACGGGCGGACCACCTTGATAGCCTAGGGGCGGGAGCAGAGGAGACTGAGGAGTGTGCCGTGCATCTGGAGTCGTGTTGGTGCACACGCCGAGCTGGCGAGGGTAGTTCAGCAGCATGGCCATGACAGGATCGTCGAGAAGACGTGAATATTCACAATTTCGGTTCGAAGATTGCGATGATGAGCGGGACGGAGTCTCCATGACCGTTGACCAGTAAGTCATGTCGATTGATCTTTGTGTTCGTTTCCTTGTCCTGCCGCTGTGGAAGTCATGAGAATGTTGCATCGCGAGTAGCAGAACGAAAGAGATGGCGAAAAGTGCAGCAGAACGATAGAGATGGCGGAAAGTGTAGCAGAACGAAAGACGAAAGACATGGCGGGGGGTTTTATATAGGGGTTGAGTGCTTGCAACATCGCGTCACCTACCAACACCAATCGCTCCATCCGACATGATCCAGGGCTGTTTCGATGGCAGAACAAACGAAAAACAGCCTCTTCTGGACAGTCTCCCGTCGCGAGCCGTGCAGTCTCAATTTCCCATCGGTGATATGTCTTGAAGGGGTAATTGGGTTTCGTTTAGCACAAAGTCCGTATTGTTTTTCTTCCCAGTACCGAAACTGTACTGAAGTGAGGTGAGGTGTCGGTTGGGTAAAGGTGGTTGTCAAGTGATGAAGAAAGCAGAGTTTGGACTTTGGAGTCCGAGATGATGGAACCATCTCGACGGAACGGAGCGGGACGTAGCGGGACGTGGCGGGACATAGCGAGACGGAGCGGGACGAAGCACTCTACTCCTCGGACCTCCACCTTCGACATCAAGTCAGTACGCGAAGAGAGCAACGCCGGCGCCCGAAATCTCGAATCACCCCTTCCCACCCACCTTCGACTTCGACGCCACCATGTCCCTCCTTCCGCACGGGAGTGCTCCACATCGCCCACTCTCGGCGGCCTTCAACCCGCACGCCTCCATTCCCCACAACACCTCGAGGTCAAGAGCAATGTGGGTGAAGTGAGTCTGGATATCGAGATCGATAAGAACGGGAGATATAAGCCTGGAAGAGCATTCTCACAAACACCCCTGATCTCTGGGCGCACTGGCTTACGTCTTGGAGACATTGGTCGATCCTCTTGCTCGTGGGAAAGTTCAAGTTCTATAGCTCTTGGGCGGCTGCCAATCACGGTAGTGGTGTTCAAGGAGGTGTGCAAGACAGTGGATCATTCGCCGCGAGTCAATCTATCACATGCGTTCGCTCGCTATTACCACTCTTCGTGGTCCGCCGCATCCTGGATTACATCTGAAGCCTTCATGATGGCAGCAACCACGCCTCGCGTTCAACCCACTTACATGAGCATGACATATGCAATTCCACGGATGACACCGCCCGTTCTGGCCTGGCAAAAACTGCCCCAAACATCTTCCCTGTCACAGCAATTCACCACATTGACATCCGCATGTGACTGTCTGCAAGAACAGAAGCGAGACAAATGTATTGATGCTTGTTGATGCCTGAGGCACTAACATACTTAGACAAACGACATGAAGCAAACGTACGGTATCTCTCTTGTCCTCTCTTCCTTTCTCTTTCTCTTCCTTTCTCTTTCTCTTCCTTTCTCCCTCGCTTTAGCAGCAACCGCAAAAACAGCAACAGCGATGGATTTTACACACCTCTGGTCAAGACACAGCCTACTTACCACAGCCATCATCTTGGTTGTCGGCTTCCTTCACTATTTTGTCTTCGACCAGATCCCCGTCATCCGCTTCTTCCTCGAGTTTGCAGTCGGGCTCGTGAGCCTTGTTTGGATCGGCGACACGGACGACAACGACTATGTGGCCTCGCTGACGTCCGCACTCCGTTTCTTCCCTTTGCTCATTCCACTTTCTCTTGTTCACACCCTGCCCTTCACCATCTTCTTACTCATATTCGCGCGACGGCCCACCAAATGGGATGCTCTCCTCTTCCTGTTGGTTGCTGGCGTTGTGCCTTGGATTGTGATGCCACTCGTTGAAGAGGCGCTGCTGGTGGGAAATTCCATGACGCCCTTGCAGGACCACGAGGGTATGGAAGGACATTGTCCGCTTCATCTCATGCCAGCCGTGAGTGTACTCAAGTTCAATCGCACATGCGTCTCTCGCATACTCATTAATCAATGATTGGCAGGATGTGGGAATCTTCGACTTCACCCAGCGCGCCGACCTAGGAAATACAAAGGGGCGGGATGATTCATTGGCCGCGGCCCTCTGGGTTAGCTATCGTGCACTGCGACAGATTCCGTGAGTCTCATGTCCTCCATTCTACCACGCCCGTTTCGGGTCCACATCGCACAGCCCATGCACTCACATTCGCAGACTACCAGTCGACGAGGAGCAATTCTGCCGTTCCGACCGCGCTTTGCGAAGAATCACTCCCACACCCAGCAAACTACCCGTCGACATGCGGTGGGTCCAATGTGCACATTTCTCCGATGATTTACCCTCACCACCCAACGCGAAACTCCAACGCGAATTCATTGAGCCACTGCAAGTCTACCGTGACGCCAGTGCCCTATCGCTCCACACCTACGCCAACATCGTTCTGCCACACTACAACTCCTGGCTGGCCGCTACGACCAAGACGCACGACATCATCTCCTCGCGCCTCACCTACGGTTCTTACTATTTTCTCGACAACCCCTTCTCCACTCCCTGCGAATTCAATGCTTCTCATATGGTCAACTATGCTCCCACACCATTCTTCAAAGCCTACATCGGGCTTCGTTGTTTCCTCTACGAACCTCTCGCTATCGGATTGGTTCAGAGCATTCACCCTCTAGCCCCTCCACAGCGGCGGTCTCTCCGCGTCCACGTCCTCCCCAACTTCGCCCGCGACATCGACACCTGGCGCGCGGACATTCCCACCAACCTGGAGCACGTCACCCCACCCGCCCGTTCCCTCCGTCGTCTACCCGAACAGTGCGACGTCCCTCCCATCGCAACACCGCAGCGAGAGCCACACATCCAGGAAGAAGAACCAGTCGTGGCCACCGACGGCCTCTCCACCAGCTCGAACCACAGCTCTTCGGTGGTCAAGCCTCTCCGTCCTCTACCCGAACAACCCAAACCAGATCAACCCAATGTGCCCTTTCTGGACCACCAAATCGAAAAAGCGCAGCGCGAGCTGGGCATCTCCGAAGCGCAAGCCATAGACTACAACTCCCTCCTCTCCAAGGACTTTTCCGACGACACAGAGGTCGCCGCGGCGGACCCCCTCGACCACATCGACGTGCGCGTGTCGTTGGACGAGGCTCTCGCTTGCGTGCAGTGGCTGATTCGCGATCCCGTGAGGGGAGTGAGAATTCCGTCGCAGAAAATGAGAGATGACCATGACGATTTGTTGCGGCGGGAGAGAAAAGCGGCCGAGATCAGCGTCCTCGGGAGTCGGGGCCGGAGATTCGACATCACGGCAAGCAACACGACCTGGAACGGTGAGGAGGAGAAGGGCTGGAAGGGGAAGGGCATGGACATTGTGGCGTGGATGGGATCCAAAGCGATGAAACTCTGGGAATCTCTTGGTTGGTGATGGACGGGCACGAATGAACAATGGTTTCTTGATGATTGATGATGGCATGACACGAAGAAAGGATGGATTTTGATGATTGATGATGGCATGATGGCATGACACGAAGAAAGGATGGTTTCTTGGTGATTGACGATGGCATGACACGAAGAAAAAAGGACGAATGGATTTTTGACTGGAAATTTTTCTGCACAGGATATGCATGAATGAAGTCCCAGAGCATTCGTTGGCGCACATTGATCCCTATTCGCCAGTCGGCGCCTCGATCAGTTCTGATCAACCCCAGAGGAATGAACAATGGCCATGAGTGTCGGATGGTGGACGAAAGAGGAGGAGTCGAAGCGACCCACGTCAGGCGGGATGAAAAGACCTACCGTGCGCTCCAAGCGGAGCGGGATTCCGGAGAAATCGGAACAAAGAGTAATTCATGTGTGCTTGGAAGATATAAGAGCAGCTCGAGAGAGTCCGGTAGATAACGTACAACATCTTTCCCTCCACCCATCATCGAAACACAATAGAACCAGCGACTGGGACCGGCTTTTGAAGAAGACCAATGTCATCCAAGTGGCCGTGCGAATCGATCAATTGAAATCCAGCTCAGATGTTCACTCATGATTATCCTCCTCACAAAGCAACCCCAGAGTTCTTGCCCTCCTCCTCCTCCTCCTCCTCATCCTCGCCTTTCTTCTCCTCGATTTTCACCTCTGCGTCCTTCTCCTCTTCGCTCTGCTCCTCATCGCCCTGCTTCTCTCGCCCGAGCATCGATGGTATCTGGACTGTTGGAAGATGCTGCTGCTGCTGCTGCTGCTTGAGACCCATTTGTGACACCGTCGTGACAGCTCGTCCAAGTCCATCCAAACACTTCCAAAAGTGTCCGTCGCAAGCATCTTGAAGGACTGTAGTGAGGAGTTTGTGCAGTGGAACCATCGAGGACACATCACTCTCCGAACTCAACAACAGCTTTGGGTGACGAGGTGTGGTGACTTGATCCGGCAAAGAATCATCGCCTGTGATTCTGGATTGAGCATTCTTGGACTGTACACTGAGAAGTGGGTCCTGCGATTTGAATTGGAGATGTTGCTGTTTCGAACGAAGCTGAACAATTTCCAGAGCGTGTTGTATTTGCAGATGCTTCTTCTCCGACAGACTATTCTGGAGGGTGGACTCCAACTGCGTCTTCTCCGACAGGCTATTCTGGAGGGCTGACTCCAGCTGCGTCTTCTCCTGGTGAAGCTGACTGATTGCATTGTGCGCTTGGGTTGAGGTGACGTCGAGCTGGGCTTGCAAGTCTGTCTTGGCCGCTTCGAGCATGGCAAAGACATCTTGAGACGAGAGTAAAGTTTGAAGTAATTGATCTCGCTCGTCGATGGTGCGCTTCAGCTCAACTTGGAGGTTGGCGGTTTGAAGGGCGATGTTGTGGTCCGGAGGACTGTTGTTGCAGCGATGGCAGATGGGCCCAGGAGGTACGGTAATGTCGTCCGGAGAAGAATTGTTGTTGTCCTGGAAAAGATTCGTGTCCGGAGAAAACCTGTTGTGGTGCTGCAAATCCTCCATGACATCCTCGTTGGTCGGGGATGGGTGACCACAGTGATCACTGAGATCAACAATCTCAACTGTGGACTGACTCTTTTGTTTCGGAAGATTCTTCTTTTGCTTTTGCTTCTCACTCTTGTCCTCTTCCTTACGCAAAATGGAGCAATGCTCGTCTCCAGTCCCTTCCGTTATGGTCTGCATTTTTTGACTGCTGCGGTCAACTCTCCCATTGTAGGCACGACTCTTGGAAGCATTTGGCAAGACGTGAATAGTGACCAGTTCAACCAAAGCGGCTTTCTTGGCAGAGGAGGGAAAGGAAATGGAGTGAGTGTCGAGAATGGCACGAAGCCGAGACATGTTGGCAGTTGAGGGCTTCCATCCAGGAGTGAGGTAGTCACAGGTTGATTCATTCCGAGTATGGGTTCCACCATTGGTATGCGCATCCAAATGTCCATGTTCATGTTCATGCTCATGCTCATGTTCAATCTCATCCTCATGTTCATCCTCATCCTCGTGTTCATCCTCATCCTCATCCTCATGTTCATCCTCATCAGCCTGATTATCGAGCTCGGCCTCTCGTAATCTCATGCTCTCTTCCAGCTTGGCGTCCCACCCGACCCTGGCCCCCTTTTCAACATCCATGTCGGGAATGTTGTTTCGTATCCACTTCAACAGATTCTTCTTCCCAATCCGCTCATCTCGCATTTCTTTCGACTCCCATCCCAGAGTGCGGTACAGCCGGTTGAGTTGAAGTGGGGTGATGGAGCCAATGTTATCGAGCCGGAGCTTATCGAGGTGGGTTTGGAGGATGGGCAAGACCTTTTGATAGTCGCGTCCCATGACGGCGGCGGATTTGAGGGATGGTTGGCGGCGGTGGTGTGGATGGTGGACGTGGAATGTGGATGGTGGTGTAGGAGATTCGAAGAGGAGGAAGGATGATGATGGGAGAGGTGAAGAGCAAAAGGCCTGCAGCCGCCATGGTGATTTGTTCGTTTGTTCGTTCCCCTAAAGGAGAATGAGAATCCATTTGGGGCATCGTTGGAGATTGCCAGTTCCGATTGGGGTTGAGGCTTGTTGGATGATGGATGCGGCTGATGATGGATGCGGCTGAACCATACTTGGCAGCGCTAATCCACTTGGGGGCCTTGCACCTAAAATTGGCGCAGAGCCGCAGAGCGGTGGGGGTATATCGTATCCGGAATTCCGATACATAGACTCTGCGAAGTACCTATCGTGCTATCCTCGGATGACACCTCACAACATGAACGACGCCGCTGCTGCTCCAGTGGTTCAAGTGCTCCCGGCACTCGACGTGGTGCAATCCAGTCCCAAACAACCACATCTCATCATTCGACATCCCGGCTATCCGGACGACGAAAGCAACAACATCTTGCTCACGCTGCTCGCGACCGACGGCACCGCGGATGCGCCGGGCATTCAGTACGGTCTCGTTCACACCGCCTGCGCCATCATTGCGAATAACCGCTTCGACGGCCAGCTGACCACCCACCGCCATTTCCCCGCCGCCGAACACGCCGCACCGCCCTTTGAAAGTCTACTCCCCGCCGGCGACTACTACTTTCACCTGTCTTCCGCTACTTGCCCGGCCGATATTACCCCTTGTCCCACCCCCGACTTCACGCCGCCCTATGCTGTGGTCCCGAATTTCGCTCACTGGCATTTCCCTCACGATCGCCTCCCCACCGCATGGCGGGCCGCGCCCATCGCACCGGCACCCTTTGGAGCTTTGGGCGCTCGCGCGCGAGACGTCACCTGCCGCCTCACAAAACACGACGTGCCCCTCGAGAGCGCCCACATTCTGCCCGCGGCGGAAAAGACGTGGTTCGGTACGAACGGCATGGAGCGCTATGCGCCGGACAGCTCGAAGCGAGGCGAAGAGATTGTCAACGCGGAAGAGAACATGGTGCTCCTGCGCCAGGACATTCACACCCTTTGGGATTTCATGCGACTGAGCATCGTTCCCAAAGCCGACGGTAGTGGTGGCTGGGCATGGGCTGTGCATCTCAACACCTGGTCGCCCGTGCTGTACGGTCTGTACCACAACCGCGGCTTACACCCACTCGCCGGTGTCCAGCGGGAGTACCTCTTCGCACGCTTCGCTTGGGACATCTTTCCGAAGCTCCAGCCGTTCCTCCAAAAGCACGTCACGCGACGCGTGGTCGTCCGCGACGGTGCGCAGTCTTCCGAGTTCTTCGCCGATGATCTGGACCTGTACTGCCGCGACCAGGGACGGTTGCGGAGCAGTCGCAGTCCCCGGAAAGCCAGCAGTAACCCATCGAAGCGTATGCGCAGCGATGACGGTGTCAAAGACGTGCAGAGCTTCGATTCGGGGATCGGCAGGTGGCTGTCCGAGGCTGGGGAGGCCGTGGAGACGGTTGAGGCTATGGCGAAATCCGTCACATACGACAATGCTTTCACCAGTGAAGAGTCAGGCGCCGAGTGCGATGATGCCAGATTCGGAGTCGATGGGACTAATGTCAATGGGGAGAACGACGTCGATAATGAGGACAACGACGTCGATAATGAGGACAACGACGTCGATAATGAGGACAACGACGTCGATGGTCAGGAGGATGTTGATGATGAGGCGGATCGCTTACTACGCCTGCGCCGCCGTGAGGTGGGCATGACGGCTTGCGAGCCAGATGAGGACCTATTCGGCTCGAAACGAAGAAGGGAAGTCTGCGAAGGCTCAGAAGACGAGTGGGAAGCAGAGCATCGAGGTCGCAAACGATGGCGGAGCCGCTAGAGGGTCTTGTTTATTTTCTGACCTGGCCTATCTGATCTACGAGCATCCGGCTACTTGTTGACAAGTGATTGGTTCGCTGATATTCTACCAAGAAGTGGAGCACATACGAGAGCAAGCCGCGATATGACGATGACGACGACGACGGCACCGATACCAGAGCTTGTTTGAATTCCGACGATGAGCTCGACGGCGCTCTGCCCGAAACCGAACGGAGGGTACTGGTGCTGGTGAGGACATGGGGAAGAAGCAGCAAGGGATTGGGAGAGGGCACGGAGAATGATTAGGCGAGGTGGAGAATCCTTGGGCTGCTAGGCAGGCGTAGGAAAACTGTGTCGTGGCCACTAGCAGCCCAAGGAAAACTGTGTCGTGGCCAAATACAACACGGCGTGGTACGATGCAAGCACGAGGAGGCGGTGCGGCGGCAAGTTCGGCTCGAGATACATCAAGCAAATGAAAATGATCCCCTCACAGAATGCTTCAATCACCTGATCATGCAGTTGTTGCCAGCCTAGGTACCTTGTCAGCCTTCGATGGTGCCATGGAACGGCCCTGCTCCGTCCGACTGCGAGAGTCCACCACCTCCGGAGGTCCCCAAGCTGCCCACACGCCGTGTACCAGATACGCTCAAATCGCCTGTCGATCGGGAGGATAAGTGGGCTGCTGTAGGACCGTGATGCTGGCGGAGAAGCATGACCCGCGCTGGACGAACAACCGCGATGACAGGAAAGGTCAGGACAGAGAGGCTGGCGGGAGCGCGAGCAAGGGAGGCGGAATGGTAATCGCGGTTGTGATCAAAGGATCCGGACGGGAAGAAGGATCGAGAGCTGGGGTGCGGCATGGCGCGGACACAAAAGGAGTTTTCTTTTTACAAAAATGGAAGGGCAGCATGAACACAAACGACCAGGGCGAGCCGGAAAAGGAGGACGTTGCGGAAGCGCCGCCGGCTCCTCCGTCGCCATTGCGGTCTGACCAGGTGCCAGGCGAGCTGATCACTGCATCCAAGAGACATCGAGCAATCGCGAGGGTCGTAAGCAGCGGGTCGAATTGTGCGCAACTTGCCGAGGCGTTGTTCCGTGTGTTGGTCCCCTGAACAAGCTTCAGCAACGCGGTGAAGTGCGGACTGAGAATTGAGGCGTACAGCTCAGAGGCAGAACGTTGCGGCTACCGAACAGCAAATAGGGCCTATCGACAACGACATTGCTTGAGAAACGCCCGGCCTGACAAAGGTTCAGCTTCTTCGACAGCCGCACAAACCACTCGCCTCTTCTTTCATAGCAACACACGCGGACATCTTCGCATTCTTCCGGGTTGCCAAGACCGCGAGCAGGACGACATCAGCTGCTCCTATAATAATGGCAGCTTCGGTGTCGACCTGCAGTCCGAGCAGAGATAGTACGGTGCTGGAACCTACAACTCCAAGCGCAGCGCATGCGGGGCACCTTACAAAAGATGAGAAGCTGGTACAGGCATCGAACATATAAATCGCATCCCGTCACCACTCCCGCCTTCCTACCCTCAGCCTTGCCTCGACCGCCTTCAACTCCACTCTAACACAGCAACCCCGACCACACCGCCGGCCACACCAGCAATCATAGAAGGCCCAGCTAGGTCGCCCGCGGACTCGGAGACTTGTATTCCTCGCGTTACCACGACTAGACATTCTTTGCCCCGGCTTGGTACACGTCGACGAAACAGCCGTCTGTGCCGGCTGACTCCGCGTCCAAGACTTTGTTCAAGAGCCCAATCGTATAGAGGTTCCATTACCCCGAAGAAAAGCTCCAATCTTTCGAGGCCGACTTGGTAAAGGTTGAGGGAGGTGGGAAGTCGAGGAAACATCCGGCGAGGACTGTACATCGATTCGCCGGCGCAATACTTCCATGACTTCCAGCAGAGCTCCGGGTATCGATGTCGCGATGACAACCTGGCCACATTAAGCAAAGCACTCCAGGCTGCAAATCTGCTGTCTGCGTCCCTCCTCGCCAACGTAGGATTCAGGACCCTACGGGCTCAGAACGCAATCAATTCGGTCCGACAAGATGAAGAGTCGAGCGAAGCATCAAGGAGTGAGAGAGATGCCTTGATTTTGCCGTCTTCAGGCATCTCATGGTAAACCCTCTTGCTGTGCCCTTTTTAAGCGTCTTATCCCATGATTTGCAAGTTAAATCCCTTATGCGATCCGGCGACCTCTGTGTGGTACTTGGACCTCTCTCTGTCCTGTCTGACTGTCACTGCAGCAGCCGCTTCACTCGCTACGTACCGCCCCATTCGTCCGAGATGCCCTTTGATAGCTGTTATACACAAGTTCATCCTCTCCAGCTGTGCTTGTTGGCTTTTTTTTTTCCTGTCAAGTCTCGCTGATCGACACGGAGTGGCTCACACGCGAGCATATCCAGCCCAACGACGAAGCTTTCGTAAGTAACAACGTGATTCAGATCGTTCCACTACTAACTGAGATCACCCCGATCACGAGCTTGTTTGTACGAGCGCATCATCTTCTTGCTAACTAGCATAGGTCTTCCACTTCAGAGCAAGAACAAGGAAAATCCGGCGGAAGCGTCACTATCGCCTTCCTTTAGCATTAAGACCAAGACAAGCTGTTTATCGATTCAAACGCCGAGATTCGATGACCGCGGCAATCCATCATTCGTCTCGGGCACCGTCAAGTCAAACCCGCGACTGCTTCCTCGGTTATGCTTGTCTGATTTGTACAAAAGGTTACCATTCCGAGGTCGAGCTCCCGGAGTTCCCAGACTCCTTCGGCTGAACGGCCCAGCTCCTGGACATTTGAATCTCTCACTTCCGGAGGACTGTCAATCCCCCTAACGCGGAGTCGGCGCCAGCTTTCCTCGGATCTCGGGAAAATTCCAGCTCTTCAGACCTCTTTAATGCCGACGTTCGGATAAGCACTGTCCGCCGTTGAGTCTTGCTCCGACAGCCACGTGGTGACATTGACCGCTGGTCGAGCACTGTCAAACCCGACCGTCCTTGGATGTCTCTCTCTCTCTCCGGCGGCCAGGATTGATGCAACACCTGAAGTTCTGTCAATTTTGACCACGGCCTCGACGGCGGCGCTTCTTCGCAAGCACATCGTTGCCCTGCTCTCCTGCATGATAAGAGCAAGGGCGAATAAGAATAAGGAGGAGGATAAGGCGGGGCACCCTTTCTCGAAGCGAGGAGGAGGTTGGACGAGGCGCTGGGAATGCTGCGTGTCGTGACGAAATCCGACTGGAAGCGGCGCGACGGCGTCTCGTTCGATTGGGTTCATTCATCAGCCTGCTCGAGCGCCCACTCCCTACACCGGCAAGATCACCACGGCGGTCGGTTCCCAGAAGCAGCAGCGGCGATGCCGGGTCCTGAGAGTGAGAGCGCACAACGACGAGGACCACGCTGCACCAGGCCCTTCTCAACATGGAGAAGGTCGGCGCAGCAACGTCCAAAGTCTTCCGCGAACTGCAAATTCCTCAGTCCCTCATATTTCTTCTTGTCTCTTATCTGCATCTCCATCTCCATCTCTATCCCGCCTCAGCCGAAACGAAAACCCTTCATAGCAAAAGACCCTCAAACATCCATCGACATCATCAGCAAACACATCTCCTCCCTCTTAGCCCGTCGACCTGCTCTCGACCGCTTCCTCCTCGGCTTCCCTCGCAGCCACAATCTCGATGAGCGCCTCACGTCGCTTTTAGAGCTCCTGCGTGGCCTGCTTGAGCTCGGCCATGTAGAGTTTTCCCTGGTTGAGTTTGGCCTCGAGATCTGTGTCATGGAGATGGGCTGAGAGGATGATGTTAGCGAAACGTTCGAGAGAGAGCACTGCGAGGAAGAGAGGACATACCCGGATTGCTCTGGCGAGGAGTGCCTTTTGGGAGGGACTTGACTTTGGTCGTAATGATCGGAGCAGGAGTCTTGGGCTCATCAACGACGGCCTGCGGGAGATGCTTTGCGTCGATGATCCCGGAAGCGGGACCGCTGGGCCGCTGGCTTGTGTAGAGGCTGCACTGACGTGGCGTACGCATTCTCCAAGGCGTGCAAGTGAGTCTTCATCGTCGTCGTGGTTAGTGGCCTGCGCGGCCTTGCCGTGCTCAACTTCTTCGACGGCCGCCTCTTTTCCGTGGCTGAATTTCTGTGACGCCATGCTCTCCATTCTTTACCTCCTTCGACTTCTTCCTCTCTCGAGTCTCGCCATCTCCGAACCCGCAGCAGATCAGGAGAAAGAACTCAACGATGGAACCATTCAAGAATCTGTAACAGGTCGGCCTTCAGATCTCACAGCCGAATCTCGTCCACAACATTGTTGAATTGCGGTATTGATTGGTGCAGCCCGATGCATTTTTCCGAATATGCCCGGCGCTGTGAATGATGGTACAATGTAGGTGGGGATGAGAGGAGTGGACTTGAGCAGCTGCGACGGCGACCGGATTTGATGGCGGTCATCGCCAAGGCGGAAGAGTCGACGGCTTCGGCGCGGAAGGTAGGCGTGGTTGGGGGAAGCGGACAAGATGGCAAAGACGAGGGAGGAGTGGACTGAGCAGGCCAAAAGCACAACGCCGACAACGAAGACCGAGTCAGTACTTGGCTGGTGGATGTGTAGGCCATGCCGCCGGTACGCTTGCATTTACGCAGGTCAAGGTCCTGAGAGAGAACAGATGGCGAAGAAACGCATGGCGAAGGAACGCGAGCTGGCTGAGTAGAGACATGGATAGGGCGAGACGGTTTCGTCCGCTTGATGACAAAGGTCGGACTGAAGGTGAGCTTTATGAGTGAGCACAGATTCATGCGCAATTGGTCAAGTTTGTTTCGTACACCTCTCCTTCAGCTCGTCAAGATTCTGGTCACGTGTTCCTGCACTGCTCCGCAATATGGCCACATCGTTTCTCGACCGACCTGCTGCCGTGTGCAGTGACCGCGTACCCCTATTACAAGGCCGTCAACATCTTTTGCGTTGCGCTGACAATTGTCCAGGTATATCTCATTCTCTATTATCGTAGTCATCGTCACGTTGACCTTGTTGTACCCTCTCAAGCCGTGTACGTGCAGGACATGCAGCTATCGGTGGGATAGTAGCAAGCAAGGTGCGGCGTGGCGTGACCAGATGTAGGTATGGTGAACGAGTCGACCGTCGCTGCTCGCCTCCAAGAACATATCGGTGCATGATTTCGGGCGCCAACGTTGGAGGGACATTGTCAAGTTCCGATAATGACCTCGTCAGATTTCGACGCCACGCAGCCCAATCCATTGTTGCCCTGCGAAGTAAAGAGGTTAGTGAAAATCCTCGGATTATTCTTGCGGAAGAGGCTCCGAGGTGTAGACATACTTGCAACGGGCAAAGCGGATCTTGAGCGCACCGGCGCCCTTGAAACTGTAGATATGGCCGAGAAAATTCCGGACTACAGGGTGGCAATCGTTGGGGTGTCGTACGGGTTCGAGACCTCGAAGTCTGTAGCAACAAGCAGCGAAATGTCAGAAGACGCCGGTGTGTGGTGAATGAGGCGACACACGCCGGCAGTCGAGCCTTCACTCATGCTCCAACCTTTTTCAACAACAACGGTGGATCCTCGCATCGGCAGCCTCGAGCTTTCAATGCCCGGCAGGCGACGAACGAGCCTCAATGAGCATTGTAGAGAATGGCACGCGGGGCTGTATGGCAGTAATACTTCACTTCGAGCAGCCTTCTTGATGATGTTTTGACGCAGTAATCGAGGCCTCTTTTCGAAGTCATAGTCAGCAGTGATCCCAGCAGGGACGGTCGAAGGCGAAAGGGTGCCCAATGTGTTCGAAAAGCGTCTTGCGGGACACGGTCTAGAGTGCTCGTCGCTGCTGGCGATGTGGCCAATGAAGTGCAGAAGGTAGCAGCGTGCCCTTCGAATGTAGAGTCTCCCACGCATGTGACGGGCAGAAGTGGTTATAGGCACGACGCCAAAGTAGGGACGACGCCAAAGCCCGACCAACCTGTGCCGACAGAGATGAAGACATGAGATGGTCGTAAGCGAGCCTGAAGGAGGGCACTCGTCATCTCGCCTCATTGCGTTCGCCTATCGTCAGGTACGGAGACATACCGCCGGAATGCAGCGGCCGATGCATTTTTCGTGTCCAGTCTTGTGTCGTTTGAATGAATCAATGACGGCAAACAAACAGGCCTTAGACCAGTCGTTGAAGCCACTGTCACGTCGGCTGCCAGCTTTCCTGGGTTCGATCTGTGGCGGCATGCGTATACAGCTCGGGTTCGGGCGGTCGCCAGTGACGAGGCCAACGCTCGCGGTCTTGCTGACGATCTCCGTGGCCATTGCGGCGCATGTTGGAGTAATCAGTCACGGCGGCCTCGCTCGTACAAGACTGGTAGCACACAGTGCTCTCGATTGTTCGTATAGCCCGCGATGCTGTTGCACAGTCCGGCTTGACTGAGGAGACCACGGCGAGGTCCACGAAGACCCGCGGATGGTGACAGCAGGTCGTGCGCACTTCACATCACCTTACCACGAGGCAGTGCAGGTCAAAGTAAAATCGCAGCTCCGGCACAGCTGATGGAACTGGACGTCGATTTGCTGGCAGTGTCGAGTCCAGCGCCGTGGAGAATAATCCCAGCCGAGCGCGGTGAGTCAAGGGTGGCTTTTGGCCATGCCAATGGAAATGACGGCCAGTAGAGATCTCAACGGTGGAGCGACCAACACTGAAAGCGGCGAAGGCAATTTTGTGTAGCCTGGAATGGTCCTTCAGACGTTCGGTCTTAATGTGACAGTGTCTCGATTTCCAGCGGGGTTTCGTGAGGTTGACAATTGCTCGCTGCGCGTCCGCAGCTGCAATTGTCTCTTACATCATCCAAATAGTGTCCGAGTGCACTGTACAAAGTGCCAGACGATCACGCAGTGGAGCTCCGCCGGTCAGGTTTGTGGTAGAGGGTCCTCGATATCTAGGACAGACAGACGCCAATGGCTCTTCGCTGTTCAGGAACAAGCAGTGAGGGAATGCGTCCAGGAGCGGACAAATCCAGTGCCGATCGGAAACAAAACCAAGGTGGGAATCCGGACGGTCGGCTGAGTCGGTCATCGGTATTGAAGAGGAGGCAGCTTTGAACGAGTATGCTTCGCAACGTAGAGATCAAGCAGGAGGCCGAGATTGCAAAAGCAGAAGCGGAGCACGCCGACTTTGCGCTGGACGAGCACGACTTCCGCGCCGACCAATTCCTGTTGTCTTTCTTGCCGTCAAGCGTCATTACAAGCACATTCAGTCTCGATGATGGACCAGAAGATCGCCGTCTCGTGGTAGCTGCTGGTGTCTGGACTTATCAAGAATCGGTGCACTGTCGAGAGTGAAAGGATGCGCCGCAGAGCGACTTGCGCTGGACAATGGCCGGCGAAGGTAGACGATTCGCCTGGTGACTTCGTGGCTGTCGAGACGCGCGTGGTATCCGGTGAGGCCGTGAAAGATGTTGTCGCGGCGATGCTGGCAAAGCAGCCGGCGAGGCGATCCCTGGCGCGTGGCCGACGTAGCTTCCAAAAGACTTGGCAATCGGCGAAGGGGCAATATCCAATCGAGCTGAGAGTTCAAAGGTGTTGCGAGTGGTGGCGGCGCGAGGTTTTCATGGCTTTGGTCTTGTAGTCGCAGAGGCCGATGCCGAAGTTTTTGACGACCGTGGTTGTCTTGCTCTTACTTGGCGATGCCGGTGACGGGGAGAACGAGGGTCGATAAGGGGCTGGCTCGGTTGAAAGAGGCCAGCGAGGACTGGCTTGGTCCATGAAAGCTGGCTAGGGCTGCGGGTGTCGATAGTGGTAAAGGCTCGGTGGGCGGCTCGGTGGATGGCTCGGTGAAAGGCCCAGGGGATGGCTCGGTAGTGAGTGGGTCGGAAATGCTGGTAGAGCGTGTGGAGGTCGAGGTCATGTCACAGAGCTGGTGAGGCTTGTGAGGAGCATGAAGGCGCGCGCAGCCAGCGCAGGTGACGCAAAAGGTGTGTTGTATGAGAGGTTTGGAGGCATTATTGTTCATGCTCTTGCCCTTGCGCTTGCTCTTGATGCAGGTGGTGGACGGTGGGTGATCACGCTGTGGATGGCATGGCGGTGATCGGTCAAGGGCCATGGCCACGATCGGCCAAGGCCAAGTCCATGGCGCCGGACACAGGGCGATGCTGCTGCCGGCTGTCGAGACGGTGTAGGCTGCACTGACGGCAGGTTTCGAGGATTCCGTGGTATGGAGACTGGTGGTCAAGGTCGTGAAGTCGCTTTTGAAGGCGCGCACGCTTGTCCTGCCTGTTACAAGAGCACCCGCAAAAGCTCCAGCTGCTGCGGCTATGATGACCACGACTCAAGTTGTTCAGGTGCACGTGGCGGCGATCCGTTCAAAGACGCAATCCATGACCGAGTCGTAGATTGTGCGAGGCCAATTTTGCCTCTATGGATATCCGTCTCCCATCTCTTCGTAGTCGTTGCTGCGAGAAGCAGGCGTGTTGCAGATTGTACGGGAGCGGGGACATCAACCGCGGTAGGAGATGGCAGTGCCAATGCTAGTTCTAGACTACAGGCCCAAGCTGTGCACGGTCCACGCTGTGCACGCTCGAATTTCGAGAACGTCAAAAACCATAATTTTAACTAAACTTCTACGAATTAATGCACCATAACTATTGCACTGATAGACGATGCATTAAAGGAGCTAACAAATGCGAAGGTAAAGAATATTTAGGAAATCGCGACGAAGTATTAGGTATACTATAGTACTTTATCGAGACGATAGCGTAAGCTAACTAATTTACGCGCCCGATATAATAAGAATAACTTATATTATTACACTAGCAAGAGCGCACTCTTATAGCCTACATTAACACCCTTATATATAGAGGTATTCTACTAATACTAGTAATAGTTCTAACCTTTATTTACGATATTATAAAGGTCCTTCTAGATCGTAAATAGGTACTATAGTTCGTTAGAAGGTATAAGACGGAGATCGATTCGAGGTACCTTAAACTACTAGATAAACATAGGAAGAAGGTAGACTCTATAAGGCAATTTAAGGCGTATTACGACCTACTTATAAGGAAGATAGAGTAGTATAATATTAAGCCTTATAACACCTATAATATAGACGAGAAGGGCTTCCTTATTAGTATACTTTAAAAGATATGCCGGATCTTTATAAAGAAGCACTACCTCTTAGAGCGGCTTATTAGTAATATATAAGACGGTAGTCGTAAATAGATTACTTTAATAGCTATAATCTACGCTAATAGCACCTACCTACCTCCGGCATTAATATATAAGGCTATAACTAGTAACATTTAGTCTTTATAGCTATAGGACTTTAATCTAGAAAACACCGACTATTATACCTTCTTTACTTCCTTACTAAATAGCTAGACTAACTATAACCTTAGGCTCTACTAGCTATAGAAGGTATTTAAGCCTATAACGAAGTAGAAGGCTAGTAGAGGCTATAGGTTGTTAGTTATTAATAGCTATAGCTCGTACGTAAACATAGCATTCCTAAAGTATTATATAGCCTATCGTATCTTCGTAGTAGTCTATCTACCTTACTTAACATACCGCTTATAACCTCTTAATGTTAGTCTCTTTAGCCCTTTAGCTAGCCTCTATAGTTCTAAATTATTACGCTTTATTTAA
>JYJE01004523.1:115407-142748 GCA_000983655.1 Zymoseptoria brevis | reverse complement strand
CTTAATAATAGTTTAAAACCGTCCTTCTTTAAGTATCGTAAGAGGTCGGCGTCCTTAATGTCCTACCGCTAAAATAGCTCTTTAATCCTTACGTATAGTAGTACTCTATATTTATCGTCTTAAGGGATCTTCGGTTATATAGATACTCCCTATACTTAGAGCTTCTCTCGAAACGTTCGTAGACTAATAGGTATACCCTTCTCGTCCTTAAGCTATTAGATAACGGCGTCCTATATCTACTCGGAGACCCTTAGAAGGAGCTCGATTTCGTCTCGGAGGTAGTCGATATCGATATAAGGGCGTAGTATAGTCGGTAAGGGCGGCGAGGGCGGCGAGGGCGGCGAGGGTAAGGGTCGTAAGGGTAGTAAGGGTTAGAAGGAAGAAGAACAACGATGTTGCGAGCAAGAGGTAGACCTTGCGAGCGCTTAGTAAGCGTTGTTAAGATTAAATAAGGTTTTAAGAAAACGAGAAAACGAGTGAATCCGCCTACATAGATATACAGGACACGATCGGAGGAGGAAGGGATGAAGTCGGGCGATTTCGATCCGTTTGTGGAGAAGGGACCCCCGGAGCTCCTCCTGACTGGCCTTACGTACTGCATGACTTCCGCTTCGACCGCTGTTACAGTTCGGGACTTTTCGATCATGGCACGAGTCTTGGACAGGGCCAAAAGATGCGATCGATCTGTTTGCACGAGGATCTTCCGGGATCTCCAAGTGGAGAAGTCGACCTCTCTTGGGAACCTGGGGATGAGTGATCGGGCGTGGAGGATTGACTGAAGGGTATAAGTATCGCTCTGATGGACTCGCTGTGTGCCGTATCTTCATTCTCTCCACGTCCTTTTCGATTGCAACTCGATCTCCCTATCCCTCTCTTCTTCTTCACATCAGTCTTCGAGGACTCCGCCAGCACTTCTCCATCATACACATCCACTCCACAACACACAATGGGCGCTCAAATCCTGCAACAAGACACGCTATGGGTCCAGACGACTCCCAGCCTCGAAGTCGAGCTCATGTCCAAAGCAGCCGGATGGTCAGTACCCACCACAATCCTCCTCATCCCTCTTCCTCCCTTCCCGATCGTTAAGTCGTAGAAGCAGACGTGACAGCCCTCTATTCGATGACGACAGCGACCTACTCCCTCCTCCTCCTCCTCGATCCAGGACCCCCGAAGAGAAGACACCCTGGCGTCAAACCCCACTCGTGGAATCCGCAGCTCTGTCCCAGTCCGCTGGATGGTTCGTCTCTCCCCTTCCACCCCTCTTCTATCCACCAATGCGCTGACTCTTGACGTTCCTTCCAGCCGCGTTTTTCTCAAACTCGAGACGCTCCAACCGTCCGGCTCCTTCAAATCCCGCGGTCTAGGAAACCTCGTCCTCCGCTCCATGGCCCGCGCCACGAACCCCGACAAAGTTCATTTCTACTCCTCCTCGGGCGGAAACGCGGGACTCGGTTGCGTGCACGCAGCCAACTTTGTCGGGAGGCCGGCGACGGTGGCGGTGCCAATGACCACGAAACCACATATGATCGCCAAGATCAAAGCGGCGGGTGCGCAGAGCGTGATTCAGAAGGGCGCGAATCTGATGGAGGCGAGTGAGTATATGAGGGAAGTGGTGATGGTTGAAGCGGAGAGCAGAGGAGAGGAACCGGTGGGTGTGTCGCCGTTCGATCACCCGGATATCTGGGCGGGGCATGAGACGTTGGTGGAGGAGATGAGTGGGCAGTTTGCGGCGATGGGGGAGGAGGGAGGGCCGGATGTGGTGGTCTGTTCAGTGGGAGGAGGAGGCCTCTTCAATGGAATCATGCAAGGCATGGAGAAGCAGGGAGAAGCGTGGGAGAAGACGCAGGTTGTGGCGGTGGAGACTGCAGGCGCGGACTCGTTGGCTTACTCCCTCGAGCAAGGAGAAATCTGCACGCTTCAGAGGATCACGAGCATTGCCACGAGTCTGGGCGTTTCGAGAATCAGTGAGCGGACGTGGGAGTTGGCGCAGGAGGGGAGGAGGACTGGAAAGGTGAAGAATGCGGTGTTGAGTGACGCGGAGGCGGCGATGGGGTGTTGGAGATTGGCGGACGACGAGAAGATTCTGGTCGAGGCGGCGTGCGGCGTCAGTGCGGCGTTGTGCTACGGAGGGAGGTTGAAGAGGGCGTTGGGGAGGGCGGTGAAGGCGGAGGAGAAGGTGGTGATCGTGGTGTGTGGAGGATCGAATGTGAGCACGAGGATTGTCGAGGGGTGGAGGGACGAGTTCCTGGGAGCGTTGGCCAGTGGTGGGCAGGAGTGGGCCGTGTAGGGAAAAGAAAAGAAAAGGGGAAGTGTGTATACCTTACCTCATGGGGTGTTGACGGCCATTGGAGGCGTTTGGGGATTTGCGTTGTTGATTTGGACCTGGGAAAGAATGGCAGCAATGATGAACGCTTTCGAACTCGCTGCTTTGATTGAATCGTTCAAATGGGTATCATTCTATCCTTACGCCTCCATCCAATGCACCAGATCAATCCATGCCACTCCGTCTCACGCAGCAGCACCCTCCACTTCCAACAATCCCTTCCGATACTCCCAATAGTTCTTCCTGATCGGATCATACTTCTTCGCCAACATGTCTAACGCCTCCGCAGCCTTCTTCTTCCCCTCTCCATCCTCCTCCGCCAACACATCCGCCAGCATGTCCAACGCATGACTACTCCTCACGCCATCCACCTCTCCCAACCTCGCAAACTCCTCCACAAACCCCTTCACCTCCTGCAACTTCATCCCGCCAACCCTCACCACTCCCCTCAAATAACTCCACGCACTCTGGTTCCCGGGCATCTCCCTGATCTTGTCCATCGCGAACTCCAGCTCTGTCCTCCTCACCTCCTCATCCCCTTTGACGCCTGGTACACCCTCTGCTTCCCTCCCATTGACCACAAACCACCGATGATTCCACGCCGAATTATTCCTCCCATCTTTACTCAACATCCTCTCCACAAACTCAATCTCCCCGTGTCCCTCCCACAAACCAAATCTCTTCACCAACCACTGCCGATAACTCCAAACATGATAATTCTTCCCATCCAGCTCAAACATCCTCTCCACAAACTCCCCTTCCCCATCCGCACTTCCCAGTTTATCCACAATCAGATTTCGATGATGCCATATCTGATAATTCTTCTGATGGCTCAGGGCAATCTCAGATAACCCCTCCAACTCCTCTCTCAGATCCGACCCCAGCGCGAAGAGTATAGACGCACGGTAGAGCCATACAGTGTAATGCGCGGGATTGAGCGAGATTAGGTGTTCGGTAAGCGAGAGAGCGCGGGGAGAGTGTTCGTCGAGGACCATGAGGGCGCGAAGGTAGGACATTGCGGTGCCGTATTCTTCGGAGTAAGCGATTGCTGCGAGGGGAGAGGGGCCGCCTTCGTCGGTGGGGAGTGGGGTGAGGTCCGCCCAGGCGGGATCGGTGGAGTAGTCGGGGAATCCGTCGTCGGACATGGTTGTGTTGTGGTGTTGCTGGTGTAGTTCGGTGTTGTTGTAGTGAGGAGGAGAGAGCTGCGAAGGTAGAGGTTCTGAAAGGTGGGGTGGAGCCTTGAAAGAATGCGAGACAAAAGGGCTTGGAGGGGAACAATGTTAAGAACTAAAGAAAGGACGGATTTGGTCGAGATGCAAGTTGACGGCAGGTACAACGAGGATTGATCAGAGAAAAACAGGTATCGTGTTCTGATTTCATCCATCGTGCTGAACTCGTTGCATGCACAATCATATTTCTCATCTATATACGTGCAAGCAAAGCCTGCTTCAAAGCTGGTATCATCGCTTTTCCTCTCCTTGCCGCCGGTAGGCCTGACGTGATTTTTCCACCTCTCGAGCACATATCCTGACCTCCTCCTCCTCCTCCTCCTCCTGCTCCTCTCGCTCAGTGATGAAACAATCGAATGTGCTGCTCAACATAACTGATTCCCAAGCCCTCCGCTGTCTCAAAGCAAGCCTGATCATTCTGACTCCCCGTCGGCGCGGCGAGATACTTGACACCGCTCCTCGCGACCCGATACACATTATCGGTGAATGGGAAAAACGCATCGCTGGAGCACGCCACCTCGCTCAACTTGCCCAACCACTCCTTCCTCTCCTCGGCTGTGAACGGCGTGGGCACCTCTTCGAAATTCTTCTCCCATCCTTCCCTCTCCGATCCGCTCTCAGGAACGATGCCCGAGCATAGCAGGTCGATGGCATTGGACTTGTCGGCGCGCTTGGTGCCCTTCTTCCATTTGATGGCCAGAGCACGCTCGTGGAAGCGCATCCACCAGTTGTCGGTTTTGTCGCCCGCGAGACGGGTGCAGTGAATTCGAGACTGCTGACCTGCGCCGAGGCCGATGACTTGTCCGTTGAGAGCGTAGCAGACGGAGTTGGACTGCGTGAACTTTAGCGCGATGGTGGCGACGGTGAGGTCGCGAAGGGCGGATTCGGGAAGAGGCTTGGAGTCCTTGGGCGTGATGATGGTGTTGAAGGTGTTTTGTGGGGAGATTTGCGCGTCGTTGCGACGTTGGGTGAGGTGTACGCCGAAGAGAGTGCGGTGTTCTTGTGCGGGAGGGGTGTAGTTCGGGTCCATTTGCAGGACGAGGTACTTGCCGCCCTTCTTTTTGCTGAGGATTTCGAGGGCTTCGGGTTGGTAGCCTGGCGCGATGACACCGTCGCTGACTTCTTTGCCGATGATCTTGGCGGTTGGCACGTCGACTTCGTGGGAGAGAGCGATAACATCGCCGAAGCTGGACATGCGATCGGCGCCGCGGGCGCGGGCATATGCTTGGGCGAGGCCGGAAGAGTCAATGCCTTCGATGTCTTCAACCATGTATACTTTCTTCTCGACTTCATTGAGTGGAACTCCAATAGCGGCGCCAGCGGGAGAGACGTGCTTGAAGGAGGCCGCGGCTGGATATTGGAGAGCTTCACTCAGCTCCTTGACCAACGGCCATGCGTTGAGAGCGTCGAGAAGGTTGATGTAGCCAGGAGAGCCAGAAAGGACTTTGAATGGGAGAGGTCCTTCGCTGACGTATGCGGAGGCAGGCTTCTGGTGAGGGTTGGTGCCGTAGCGAAGGGAGAGCTGCTGGTTGCCATCACCTGCGTACTTCTTACGGAAGAAGTCGGAAATGGCGGCATCGTAGTCCGCCGTGTGGGTAAAAGCCTTCAATGCGTAGAGCTGACGTTGCTTCTCTGTGACTTCTCCCTTTTCGAGTTCCTGCAAGAAGTCGTGGTAGTCCTCGGGATCGCTGAGAATAGTCACACGGCCGTGGTTCTTTGCAGCGGCGCGGATGAGAGTGACACCGCCAATGTCAATCTCCTCGACAGCCTCCGGAATGGTCACGTTGATCTTAGCAACGGTGTCCTTGAAAGGGTACAGGTTGCAGATGACATAGTCGACCTTGTTGATGTTCTGCTCGGCGAGGTCCTTTTCGTCGGACGCTAGATCGCGGGCGAGGATACCGGCGTGGACAGCTGGGTGGAGGGTCTTGACACGGCCCGAGAGCATCTCCGGGGCTTTGGTGATGGCGGAGACATCTCTGAGGGATATATCAGATGGGGTTTCTACTTGGTTCGTGACCGCTTGAACTCACTCGACTGGAAAACCGCCCTCACGGATCAACTTCGCCGTGCCTCCAGAAGCGAGCAAACGGATGTTCTGCTTGATAAGACCTTTGGCGAGATCGAGCAGGCCGGTCTTGTCGTAGACCGACAGGATGGCTGACTCGTGTCAGTGTGTTTGTCTAGGTGGCTCCTACCATCCGCATCACTCACCAATCTTCTGGGGCGCTTCGGTAGCCATGTTGGTTGAAGTGAGGTCTCAATGGCAAGGCCGGTCGAATTATTTTCAACATCGGAGGGGTTCAAACAGGCACGCCAAGCCGATGAACCGTGGCGTGGCTGAACCTTCCCTTCCGCAAGCAACGACAGCTGTTGCCGACCTCACTTCTTCCTTCTTCCTCCCTCTTGTTCGTCTTCCTTTGACCAGTCCAACCCACGTCGATGCATGGCGATCTAGGTGGCCGTTCGGAGGAGCCGGCGCATCGCCCGTCGAAGGTACAAGGTAAGGTAGGTGGAAGTGTCTCCTCCAAACCACTGACATCGGCCTTGGTCCGTGCATGCCCGAGAACATCTGTATCCCCTGGACCCATCAAATCATTTTTGGCTCGATGGACTCCCAGTGACTCTCGCATGGTCCCTAATGCAATTCCAGCCTACTGACGTTCCAGTCCTCCAGCAAGATGTGGCCCAGAGTTTGGTCAGCCACATTCAGCATTCGATCGCGGGCATTTTCAAATACGGCATATTCGACCTTCGAGCAAGTGCGGTCGTTCCACAGCGCATCCCGATTTGCAGCACGCGGGAGGCCATGGACGCCCGAGGAAGATAGCAAATTGCTCAGGCTCAAGGAGAATGGGCGCCTGTGGAAGGACATTCTATCCGAAATGCCACTACGCACACTTCAGGCGCTTGAAACACGCTACCACATCATATCGCCAAGAGGATCAGACGGTACGCGGGTGCATGGCTCACCTGGGGCACTAGCACCTCGAGGAGGCCAACGGTGGACGCCACAGGAAGACGACCTGCTGCTCAAGCTCAGAGAGCGCGGCCAGGCCTGGCTTACTGTTCAGGTCCGCTTTCCGCATCGAAGCAGACAAGCGCTGGTTCTGCGGTATGTTAAAATCGGGCCGAGAACACCTGCTGGCCGCCTTGCGCATCAACGCAGATTGACTGCTGAGGATCTAAATCTCATCTGTCAACTACGAACTGAAAAAGTCCCTTGGAAAGAGATCGGGGCATCGTATTTCCCGAGGTTCTCCGTAGGCACGTTGCAAACTGCCCATTGGGGCAACAGTCCTGGCTTGACGCGCAAAGGTCCATGGACCGCAGCCGAGCAAGAACTACTTCTTGGTCTGAGAGCCCAACGTCTGTAGGTGCCCCATGTTCATTAGACAGGGCTGCAACTGCAACAGCAACAGTCACTAACGGAGCAATATAGCCACTGGAAAGCTATATCTGCGCGATTGCGACGATCTGCCCAGGCCAGTCGTGAGAAATACAGAGCTCTCGGACAAGGAACTGGCGGACCTGCTCTTCAGCGCCACGATGCTTTCTCACCAGAGGACAATGCAGCAATAACGACCTTGCTGCGACAAGACTACTCTCGGCAGGACATAGTGAAGAATTTCCCGTCACGAACACGAGCATCCATAGATGCCCGGATCTTTATCGCACGCCGATGGCTGGGACTTACCAAGGCCCGGCGTTCGAGTAAATCTCTCCTGAATAGCCAAGAGATCACGGAAATAGTGTCACTCAGGAAGAGTGGCTCAGATTGGGTGGCTCTTCAGGCTCGATTCCCACAACTAAGCATTGCGCAGCTGAAGTCGGTTTACAACGTGGAAATGACGTATCGAAGTTTCGCGGCCTCAGTAGAAGCAGTGGAAGCACGGAATGCTGCCTCTTCGTCCGGCATTTGAGAGACTTGGCCATCACGGACGGCCTTCATATGGTCAATGAGCTCAGACACAGTGTTTCCATGCTGCTTCCTGTCTCCGGCCGACAGCCTCGCTCGCAGCCATCATCCGAGAGCAAGCAAAGCTCGACTTCAGCTCGCCTCCGTCCAGCCCTGTGACACCTTCACCATTCTCCGCGCTCATGGAGGAAGAGGTCCGATGAAGGCATTGCACGACCACTGACTCCACCGTCTCAGACGGTGTACAAGACCGAGCGGAGACAGCGCTCAATTCGAGCTTGCCCTCCAAGGGTCACCGCCAATGACGCTGGGTCCCATCCTCATCGACATGAACCAGGCAACCAGGCATATCGACGAATTGCCAAGCTTCAGAGCGGAGGACTGCCCAGTGATGCATGTTGCACCCGATGTCGACCCGATGCAGGCATTGCAAGGGCCATGCACTGTGTCGCCATCCCCTCCTCCTCCACAGTCCACTCCCTGTCAACCTTGCTCTCACCACCGTCCAGCACATACAGACACTCTATCCATCGAGCGCGACACACACTCAACGGCTGCCAATCACCATTGTCGCCATGAATATGCTCCGTTAACAAGCCTTCCTCCGGACTACGCGAGCAGTATCGTCTCCTGTCAGCGCTCGATGCTTCCACACCACATCCCGATCCCCATTCTGGACATCGTGGACGCCGTCCGAGGAGGAAAAGCTACACGAGCTCAGACAATAGATCTGGGAACTCGAACACAAAAAGAGTAACGAGATATCTGAGCTCAAGGAGGAAATTGCAACGCTTCACCTTGAGATTCTGCAGTGTCGACGACTGTTGAACGAGAAGGCGGGAAAAGCGCGCGAAAAGCGGCCTTGGGATGGCATCCGAGAAGAGATCAAGAGCCGTCAAGAGAGGTGGGCACCTGCCTATGTGAAATCGCTGATCAGCATCCTTTGCACGGATCCCGGGCACATGGATGTGATAGAAGTCACACGCAGGCTGAAACGCGGAAGGCTTCTAAAGTGGTTGTTAGAAGACTTCCCCAAGCGCTAGACCAAGACTCCTTGCATGCTGGCTGTACGGAATTGATGAGAGCTGTACAATGTCCGCCCGGTGTCCTTCCACAAAGAGGGTTTGACCAGGCGTGCAGTTTGATCGTGCTCCGACCCGCTCACAATTTCGCCCTACATCAATCAACGAATGTCCCGTCCCACCACAACCCGCCTCACCAGCTTACTTCTTAACATATGCCTCTCCAATTCCCCGCTGCACGGCCGGCCTCTCCGTGATTCGATCCACCCACTTCAACAAATGCGGAAACGCCATCTCCTCTGTGGAAAAGCCACTCCTCTCCCAATTCTTCACCCATGGCCAAGTTTTTATGTCTGCGATGGAATACCTGCCCTTTCCATCGCCCGCCAGATACTGCTTCTCTTCTCCCGTGTACTTTCCACTCAGATGGATTTCCAGCACGCCGAAGACACGGAGGGTTTCGTTGCGGTAGCGGTCGATAGCGTAGGGTATCTTCTCCGGTGCGGCGCGGGTGAAGTGTGTGACTTGGCCTTGGTAGGGTGCTCCGGAACCGTGCCAAAAAAAGGTCCATTGCAGGCATTGGTTACGTTCGAGGGGAGAAGAGAAGCCGAATTTGTCGGATTTGTCGGCGAATTTGAGGAGGTAGAATCTGAGGAGAGGGTGGGAAGGTTAGTGATGCTTCGGGTAAAGGAGAGGTGTGAGGCAGTGTGAACTTCGCAGGTAGAGGCCGAGAGACGATCTCGGACCGTTTGCAGGCGTTCTGCCCTTTGGGGTTCTTACAGTTCGGCGGAAGTTTCGTGGACGGGAAAGGGTGGGGATTGGGTGTTGTCAATCAGGATGGGAATGCGGCCTGGTCGAGGATGTTTAGTTGGGGTTGGAGAAATGAGGAAGAGTCGAGGAGGGCGTACCGTTTGGGTCGAGGCGGAGGAACCAATCTTTCTTTTGTTCGTTGGTGCTGTGATTGATGGTCAGAATGTCGTCTGAGAGGAGTTGCAAGGCGGCAGTCTTGCTCACGAGATATCGATGACTGTCGTAGTGAACTCTGTGCCATAGGCGTCCTTCAATTCCTCGAGGAAGATCTGGACGGCTTGGCCATTGGGTGTATTCTGCGTGACGAGATGCAGACCTTTGGCATTCTTGACGTCGGCCGGAGTCTCGTCCGTGTATGGTTCGTAAGGCATGGTCAGGTTTGGTATAGCTGTCAGTCTGGAAGTGCGTGTCCAGGGTCAATGTAGATCGTGTTTGTTGGACAAGAAGTCACACATAGGTATAACCTCAGTGGCAGGACGATGAGGCAATGGCACTGGGGACCTACGCAGTAGTAAATACCCCTCATATCGTCAGCACAGCAGCGAGCTTCTAATCACAACCTATGACCCCGCCTCTCGATAAGGCGTCAGGCAATGCTTCATCGGCGCCTTGGAACTGTCATGAAACTCGCGCTGAACAGATGACCTTGGTGGCATCTGGACCGCATCGTATGAGTTGCGAGCATTCCCTCGACGAGCATCCTGTCGCCATTCTCTGCAGACAGAGGCGGCATCTAATCTCAAGTCCGAGGTGGGGAGCTCAGTCCATCGGAGTAATCCAATCTCCAATGCGTAGTCCGAAAAGCAATCGAATGTCGTAGTCTGTCGAATGAGACCAAGGATGTGAATAGAAGCTGCCCTCGTGCGTTCGTTCTCGATTCAGGTCAGAATGCTTGTTTGGCTCGAGGAGATGCCAAGATGCTAAGACTGGTGCATGAGCACGGGCAAAGACCAGGTGAATGTGAATCGCAGGTATATTGATGACGGTCCAACATAATCCGGACAATGCCCGTCATACCGCGGCGGCGATGCTGCATCAGAGTCGATATACACCGCTGCTCCACGGCGCGCGGTTTCTCCATGGCCCGCGCGTCATAGGCCGTCGTTCACTGTGCGGAGGTACTCGTCTCGTTGGAGTAGCGTGCAATCTGCACTGCCTCAACCACATCCGAGCTCGATTTCGAACTACTCCCGGGCTCGACGTCGCGAACCGTTTGCTGGTGTTGATGTGCTACGACGCGCACAGGACTTCGACACCGACTTGCCATCCCTGATCATGCGCTCGCAGAGCCGCACACTCGCCGTTCCGCCTCGTTCTCCGACGACATCCGACCCTTGTCCCTAACCATCTCGAAATCACTGCGACCGTTGCAGCTCGACACCCGCATGCGCTCGTCTTGCGCCGACTCGAAGGTTGGCTCGAGTCACATTCAGCGAGGGCGGTGACCTCGACATGCTATCACCCACCGACCGCTCGCCATCCACGCCGACATCAGGCCGCCGTCTCCTCTCGCGCATCGCGTCGCCCTTCGCGTCCAAGTCTCGCAACATCACCGACTACTTTATCACAATCGACGACCCGCATAAGCAGTATTCTCAGGGCGACGTTGTCAGCGGGAGTGTACATCTCAAAGTGGTCAAGCCGACGAGGGTGACGCATGTCGTTGTGTGTCTACATGGCTTCGTCCAAGTCTATAAAAATCCCGGCTCGCCACCAGCGGAGGGTTACCGAGCGAATAATACCCAGGCAGGTTCCGGAAGAGGTAGTAAGACGGGAGAATACTTTGGGAATGGATTCGCGACACTCTTTGAGGATGAGGTGGTCCTCTGCGGCGATGGAAGACTCGGCGAAGGCGTATACCAATTCAACTTCAACCTCGAGTTCCCAGACAAGGACCTTCCGAGCAGCATATCTGTACGGTGATGAAAATGTCTCTCCGAAGCGAATGAATTGCTGACTATGACCACCAGTTCGAACGCGGTACGGTATCCTACATGATCACGGCCACCCTCACGAGACCTACGACCATGTCACCGACAATACGATGTGACCACAAAGTGTACCTCCTCGAGCGAATTGACATCTCGCATTTGTATCCACCCAAACCACGAACAATCACATTAGAACCGGTCTCGCGCAAGAAAAGGTTAAAACCGCAAGTCAAGAAAGTGGTCGACTCCTCGGGCAAAAGCATCAAAGGCGATTCGAACGCTCACAGCAGCGAGCAGGAACGTCGCGGCAGCCATACATCGTCAGCTTTGAGCTCAAGTGCAATTGTCGAGGTCAATCGTCAAAGTCCGAATCCGAGCGACCTCAGTATTGATGGTCCTGTCAGTAGTGGCGGACCAGTCTCGCATCCTGGATCACACGCCAACTCCAGACTATCTCAACTTGATTCAGAAGCAACCTCTCCACGGAACAGCGATGAAAACCGGGCCGAGAAGCGAACAATCACTGCTACAGTCGAGTCTTTGTCGGGTGGATGTCTGCGAGGAGACACGGCGTCCATCAAAGTTCATGTGGATCACACAAAGCATGTCAAAAGTTTGCATGGTGTCATCATCACCCTGTATCGACAAGCGCGTGTCGACATGCATCCCGCCATTCCTCTGGGACCAAGCGAAAAGGGCAAAGAGCGCAAATTCGAAGACTACTACCCGAAATCCGTCAGCGGGTTGGGAGGCCTCTCGTTATCCGGCGCTGGGTCGAGTCATGTGTTCCGGAAAGACCTGTCCCAGACCATTATGCCATTGATCATAGATCCCAACACACTTACCGCAGAAGTGACCGGAAAAGTGAACATCCCGGAGGAGGCATTCCCAACCATCTCTACAGTGCCAGGCGCGATGATCAGCTTTCGGTACTTCATCGAGGTCATTCTTGATATACAAGGCAAGCTTTCTTCCCACGACCGAAATCTGGGCAACCTAGGAGGTCTAGCCAGTACGATCGTACAGGGCCCGGAAGCCGATCCGATTGATCGCCGGCACGGTTTTCCCGTAATTGATACATCTGCTGTAAGGCGCAACATGGGTGTGGTTGCGTGTACTTTCGAAGTCATAATAGGCACGAGAGATAGCGCGAGGCGCAAGGGCAAGCAAAAGGCCGAACCACTTCCAGTTCCTGGACCCAACGCGCAAGCAACGAATGAGGCAGACACGCAAGCCGGCGCCACGCCTCATGCTGCGGACCATGGTAATGAAGGATACTGGTATGACGAAAGCAACGGTTTCTACGACCATCAATACTACGGTGCAGACCAATACGCGCCTGGATACGGCGAGTACAACGGCTATCATGGCGAGGGAGGATACTTCGGCAATGGCTCGTACACCATGTCACCTCCGATACCAATACCGGAGATCGAAGACGACTCGCAGCTGCCGGAGAAAGAACGGCTGCGAAGAGCAGAGGCTCGGCTATTGCCCAGCATGCCTCCGGGCGCCGACCAACCAGGATCGTCTCGTGAAGCTGCCTCACACGAAGCGACAGCGCCGTTTCTCGAGGAAGAACATCTCAACGGCTGCTCACAACCTGCAGGACCTTCAAGGCCAACTCTCCTCACTCCCCCCGCTCATCCAGGTGGCCATTCAACCGGCACGCATGCCTTCTCGGCCCTCAGCACTCCTGCGCATATGCCTCCGTCGCCGTCCTACGGACCTCATAACATCCCTCTACCTCGGACACCACTCTACGAATCGCAAGACGCACCGACACCATCATACGAACCACCAAACGCATCAACGCCATCCTACGGGTTCCCCAGCACCCCAACACCTATACCCAGCCGCCACGGTCCGAACGACGAGAAAAAGGAACTCCAGCGCAGACAACTAGAACTGGAAGCTTCGGCTCCACCGCAGGACGACAATGCGAGCGAGTCTGGACCTGCACCGCGAGATCACGACGCTGCTCCGACTGCGCCTGTTCTCACCGAGACAGAGGAAGAAATGTTGGGTTTGGGTAACAGTTCGAGAGAGGAAGGTCAGGCACAAGCTGGCGCGGCGCAGGTGGGAGATTTGGATTTGCCGAGATATGAGCGATGACATGGTTTGGGGCGTTACGGGAGTTATGGAGCGACGACGTGGAATTTTGTTTGGTCAAGAGAAGGGTATGGTCGGCGGTAAATCTTGTAGGTTTCATTTTGTGTTGATTGATACCACCAGTGAGGAGACACGAGCAGGACTCTCGAGGAGAAGGAAGAGTCATGCGGTAGAGATGAATGCAAAGAGCTGTTCTGGCCGCATTCTCGTCTACCCGATGTGTTTTGTCACCAAGAAGATCTCGAACATCCTGTCCCGGCTGGAACTCTTGTAGAGCTGTCCGACAACGTGAAAGATGTTCTGGACCCAAGCCATGGCATTGATGAAACAGCCACTAATTCTCGACACGGCAGTCGACGATGGGAGATCCATACAGCCGCCTGATGGTGATGCTGCGCCCACGATCTTGGGGTTGGAAGGGTGGTGTGGAAAGTCTAGACTGTGATGGCGTCTGAGTTTTGCCGTTATGCCGATGTGGAGGTGGAGGGAGGAAGGCTAGATTTGAGAGCGATGGTCTAGGTGAAGAGGCAGATAGAGTACTCTCCTCAGCGATCGAGAGTGATAGATGGCTTTGTCTCGGCTTGGTCATTTGCTCTGGAGTTGCGAAGGCGCGGAGACATCTGCCAGAGCTGATCCCGAAGGTGGACCGATGTGAATAGACATCTCGACTTCTCCACGATGCCCCGCTGAGCCTTCACTTCCATACGCAGGGCAAGCAGGGCTGCACCATTTGTTCGTCAATAACACATCATTCATATACCTCCGAGATGCTTTTGAAATGTCTCGCGATCCTACACCACAAACACTTACCGCTATAGGCAGTTGAAGCGGAAGCTTTTCCGCGCTATACATTTCAATCAAATCGGCGATGGGTTCCGTAGGGAAGCCTGGACCAGACTGGAAGATGCTGAGTATGGAAATCCGCAAATCCGCTTATACGACAGTACGACCGTTGGAGACGCTGAAGCTAGGGAGGTAGGAGGCCGGTAGATATGGCACCCGAAGCACAATATATCGGTCCCATTCGACGAGTCTCATTCGTTAGATATTATGTGTTAGCTCTTAGACATGCCGAACATCCAGAGTATTAGGAGGTTTGTGTGATGCTGTGATAGGACGGTCATTGTTCTGTGTCCAATCTTGGTTGAGAAGTTCTGGACCTGACCGCTGGAAGCATGTTTTTGAGCCTCTTGCCTCGGTGCCTGGACCTTTCAGACTGATCCAAATCATGGTCGGTGCCTTCAGGACTCTTGTCTGGTCCTACAGGGTAATCTTTAGCTCCGAATTGCACGCGTCACAGTGAGTATCTATATCATGCACCGTGGGCCCGTACTTCAGGCGGGACACCAAAAAGATCAAAACGCCGTTTTGGACTGGCCTCGACCGTCCTGTCGGCTTGGGCATGTGGTGTAATGACGTCGCTTCGGGCAGGGGCTCGTCAGCCCATGTCTGATTGTCGTCAACGTCGCAGGTGAGAGGTGATGATACCTTGAAGTTGGCAGTGCAAATCGGAGTCAGCGTGAGACGACATCATCACTGGATCTGTCCACAGCGTCGTGGTAGAATTCGTGCAACAATGAACGACCTGAAGACTTGATGAGGAACATTCATCGATACTCTTCAGCGCTTGCCAAGAGCTGTGCTAGCGTATCGCCGGCAAAGGCCAAAGTGCCGTGCCAGCAGATCTAGACCTTCTTTACCGTTCGACGCACGTTACATGAGACTGGAGGCGTCTTTTTTGGCGCCGCCACGGCTGGCCCTGCGCCTGCCGTTCTTCCCAGACGTAGCATCCGCTCGTGGAGGAAGCCAGGGGAGCATCCTGATCGTCTACTGCAGTTCGGGCGTCCGCCTTCGATTTCGACTGAACAACAACCTGCGACGACACGAGTGGAAAGCGAACAAGACCAATCTCTGGAGGCCTCCGATAACACGGGTGCAGATCTGTGATCTGGACCGCTCTACCGAAGATTCCGACTCGTTTCCTGGATCCTTCAGGCAGATTTCGCGCAACTCCGACTTTGACCTGACTTGCTCTGTCTTCCATTACCAATCATTAGCACACCTGCGGGATCCTCGTCCATACCACCTCACTGAGCTCCGAACAAACACTTATACCACACGAGATCAGCTTGGTATCAAGGCTCCAACACTTGGACGTCGGCGGCCTTCCGCATATTTCGATGCGTGACATAGCCCGATAGCAGTGAGATATCGCCAGAAAATCGCGGCGGTCACGATGAAAGAAACGCAAGCCGTGGAGCGGCAAAGCATTTGCTTTCCCTTCCATGGCACACAGGACGTACTTCAACATGGAGATTCGGGATTCAAGGAGGAGATCATTCGTCTCTATTCCCCGGCTGAGAACAATGCGCTGGAGTCTTTGATCGCATTGAAAGCCAGTTTGAATCATCTTTCGACCGACGAGTTCTGGACCGCAGCGACGGAGGGCATATCGTCGCTGCTAGGCGCCGAGATATGCTTCATCATGAAGCGGATTCTGGTCGATGATCAGGAATCTGCGGTAGAGATGCCTCCACTCGGCGAGCCCGGTTCCTGCATCATGGCCGCTGCTCTACACTACTGCGGGAATGACGGGACCAAGAATACGTACAAATCAACCCGCTTCCATGCATACGGATGCCCTTGCGCATACATGCGACACGACAAGGTGTTTGTCATTCCGGACCGACTCAACGACTTCATCACGAATAATCCCAACCAGCTACCTACACCATGCGAAGCCTACATTGCAGTGCCACTGTTCGAGCAAGGGAAGTGCTTCGGCCACTTTGGCGCAATGTGGTCGGTAGAGGGCGCCGCGAAGAGGAAACTCTCGTGGGCATTCATCGAAATGATCATGCACGCCATGGAAGACATGATCGCACAGAGGTTCTCGGCCGGCGCCAATCTCGTTCGCGCGCCGGCGGCGGAGAGAAGCAGGGTCATCCCGCACGACGTTATCACCCTCGCTCAGTCACTTCGGCCGTACGCAGGCAGTCTTTCGCATGAGCTGCGCACGCCTATGCAAGGAATTGTGGGTATGCTGGACGTCATGTACGCGACTGTGCAGGATGCTGTCGAAGGGCAGAGCGACCCAACGCTTCGAAAGCTCTTCGAAACATTGAAGGCAAACATTGAGATTGTGCAGGATAGCTCTCGGCGAGCAGTTGAGGCTGCGGACAATGTCGTGCACGCCTATGATATGGACATGGCCATTCCGGAAGCACCGCCAACTCTCTTGGATGAGTCGAGTCGTGAATCTCATGATTCAATGTCGCCGGCTCCGATGAACTACGAACGAAGACCGGAGATCTTGGTTGCGGGCAGCAACTTGCCATTGTCGCGGCCGAACAAAAGGAGACGAGAAGAGGCGTTTTCTCGAACACCAAGTACGGGTTCGATCAAGGCGCCACGACTGGGGCAAGAGCCTTCAAACACAAATTGTCGGTGCGCCGCGCCGATGGCTGCCGTTCAGAACGGACTGGCAGATGAAGAGAACGGCGACGATGCACTCCCATCCAACGAGCTGAGCGCTGCGAATGAGCTGCTCGCTCCATCAAGTCGTATGATTGCGCCAGGTCTTCGACACACAAACCTCGGCGAACTCCTACAATCGGTCATCAACGACAGCTTGAAGGTGGGTGGACGACCAGACTCAGCGTTTGCCCAAGAGACGGAGCTAGGAGAGATTATTGAAGTACGCACGAGAGGCTCCGATGGTTCAGCTGGTCACAAAAACATCGAATGGAGCATTGATCCGAGCGTGCCCAGCACGTTGTTCATCGACGAGAAGGACTTGAGCAAGCTGATATCATGCTTGATACTGAATGCGATCAAATTTACCGACTCGGCGAACGGTCGAATCACCGTGCATGCTACGATGAGTCGTCGATCGCGATACATCTCGATCAAAGTGTCGGACAATGGACAGGGCATTCCAGCGGCGTTCTTACCGAAGTTGTTCAAGCCATTCTCGCAAGAGAATGCATCCACTACTCGCTCGAATGAAGGTCTTGGACTCGGATTGATGGTAGCGAAGGGTATCGCAAGGAAGTTGGGAGGCGATTTGATGTGCACAAGAGCAGAGACCAGTGGCATGACACGTGGAACGGATTTCGAGATCAAAATACCGCTACAGGCGGGCGAGACAATCAGCAGGCCTGGCTCGCCTTTCAGCTCACCCATGCCACGGCAGGCCCAGCTGCACCTGGACTCTGCACATATCCGACCTCTGCCGTGGGCACCATCCAGCCCGCGAGGACTCTCGCGTGCTCTCCATGACGCAGTTGCCCCTCCACTTTTCTACTCGCCTCTCCCGGGCGTCTCGGACCCGCGTACACCTCCCTCACCGAAGCATTGTATGGAGCTTGCTGCAAACGTCAATCCGCCCATTATCGCCAACACCCCGCCCTCACCAACGAGCAGCAACGATACCGCGCCGAGACCGGGACATCGCCGTCGCTATCGGAAATCAGTCGGCTCTAATGCCGCCATTGACCGCGACCTCGCCACAAAATACCCGCTCAACTTTCTCGTCGCCGAAGACAACAAGATCAACCGCAAGCTCCTGGTCAGCATGCTTTCCAAGTTCGGGTACAAGAACATTCTCGAAGCCCACGATGGCACCGAAGCAGTGCGACAAATGAGCGTCGCCAGGTCTCCCGCCGAACAGGTCGATGTCGTCTTGATGGATTTGTGGATGCCGCTTATGGATGGGTACGAAGCCACCGAGCGGATCCTGGGCATGGATGCGGCACGGCTTGAGCATGGCGCGGTTGTCAAGCGTCCAACAGTTCTAGCTGTCACTGCGGATGTTACGGATGGCGCGCTGGAACGGGCGGCCCAGGTCGGCATGAAGGGATACATGACGAAGCCTTACAAGTTGATGGACTTGCAGAGATTGATCACGGAGTATTGTGCGCGCAGTGAGATTCAGACTCAGGAAAGCGAGAACGGAGATGTAGAGAGTGTCGCTCAGGGCGTGATGATTAAGGCTTGACGATGAGACGATTTGGAGACTATGTACAGAGTCTAGAATGATGATCTATGAGGCTACAGAAATATGGAAGGAAGTTGAGATGCCCTACTGCGATGGTAGTTATCCCCTCAAGAATGTCCACATGTGTACTTCATGTGCTGTCTCCAAGATTGTCGCAGCCTTTGAGAACACTCCCGTCCATCCATGAAGGGCTGACTCATCACATTGACGTATTGCATTTCATCGACGTTGAAACATCTTGTGAACACCTACACATTTTTGATAGACAAGCTCGAGCACGGTACACCAGCTAGATGCTCCAAAGCAGATCTTTCGCCAGCATCCGACATCTCTCCAGCCATCTCATCAAAAGAAACATGTCGTCCGAGAAACGAGTCTTCGCCCCAGGTGGACAAGATGGCACCAACCAAGCCGCACAATTCACCAAAGGCGCCCTAGAACTCCACCAGATGGACGCAAACCCTTTTCAACAATTCGACATCTGGTTCAAGCACGCCAATGCAGAAAAAGTCAACCATCCAGAGACAGTCACCCTCTCAACCGCGCACCTCCCTTCCGGAAAAGTCAGCGCTCGCACCGTCTACCTCAAAGAAATGGACGACAATGGCTTCGTCATCTACAGCAATTTCGGCACATCTCGCAAAGCGGCGGATATCGAGTCGAATCCCAACGCCGCTCTGACTTTTTGGTGGCAAGAACTCGAGCGTCAAGTCCGGGTGGAAGGACCGTGCGAACGGCTCACGGCGGAGGAGAGTCAGATTTACTACGATACGCGAGCGAGAGGGAGTCGCATTGGTGCTTGGACGAGCCAGCAGAGTAAGGTGTTGAGGGATCGCGAGGAATTGGAGCAGCAGGTTAGAGATACGGAGAAGAGGTTTGAAGGGCAGGAGAAGATTCCCGTGCCGGACTTCTGGGGTGGATTGAGGGTTAAGCCGGAGATGGTGGAGTTTTGGCAGGGGAGGGATTCGAGGTTGCATGATCGGTTTAGGTATACAAAGGATGAGGGTGGGAAGTGGAAGATTGATCGATTGAGTCCGTAGGTTTGCGGAGAGTCACGATGTGGAGTTTCGTGGGAATAGGATGGATGCTAGGTGAAAGAAGCTGTCTGTTATTCATGATGCACAGAAGTCTTCCTGAATCGAAAACATTCCGAGACCGAGCGTGCTATGTGAGCCACTCTCTATGCGTCCATCAGCCGGAAATGCTTTATGGACGTCCTGGTGCAGGCGTGGCATAATCATCTGCACCTCATCGCAGACCTGCTTGTCCAAAGGGCGCTCGTCGGTCGTATCTTCGCTCGACTCTCGATGCCAATCGCGATCTGCTTCGGAGTCCGTTTCTTCGCTCGTGTCTGTGATAAACACAAGAGCAGATCGTAGGCTCGGCCCTCGTGTATGGGTGCCTTGGCGTGTGCCGATCATCAGTTCTGGTCTGGCATGCCTCCCGGAATAAGCTGCACCACGTTAGTCTCAGCCCGGAACGTCGGTTGTACTAAACCAGTCTCATCGTACCATCGCCACGTTGTTGCCATTCAAGAGGATCTTTGGAAGCTTCGTTTGAGCGCCAGAGTAGTCGCTGCGCATTGATTAGTACACCGGGCGTATCTTCGCTGAAGCCGGATGAGAGTTGTACTATTCCGTCACGTCTTCAAGCACCATATCTGTGTGCCAGATCGTCAGCATAGAGTCGAGAATGCCATCGTAGCAGTGGACACATACTGACGAAGTCATCGAAACCGAGTAGAGTGCCGCTGAATTCTGTCCGATGTAAGTGTTTGCCAACTTTGCTCCAAACTCGACTGAGCTCACCTTTGTCGCCCTTCATGATCACCCATATCGGCGAGCCGACACATCTGTCAATGAGCTCTAGCGGGAGCAGTTGCGAGGACATCTTGGATGAATTGCGATATGATGGTGTAGAATCTAGTCCATATTGCACATGAGGTTCTTCTCAATCGCATTTAGAGTTCTAGTCAGCTGAGGGCGCGTCAAGAGCGCGGGAGCACTTCGGCCTTTTGCCGCCTGGAAGATCAACTCTCAGCTTCACATCGTCAACCACTTTTTTGTTTCCGACCATCTGCGGCATCGTCTCCTCCTCCACATCCGATACCACCGACTGGCGCAAGGCATGTCGACACTGGAATGTCGCTTCCGACCTCCGGCTTCAGCGAAGTGGCCAACCACTTCCGCCGTATTGCACGCGCTCCCGCAGCATCCATTTCGGTGAAAGGGCCCGCAGAGCCAATCGCCAGCTTCGACGCAAGCTATCTTGCGACTCCAAGTCCAGCACAGCGCCTTCCATCGACACGGCGCTTGGACAAACGATGGGATCGATCGCGAGGGATCGTCTTCGCCCACAGCTCACGTAGCAGCTCTCGAGATTCAACCTGGTCGTCTTTGCGATCCGTCCCTACAGAGCGAAGCCGGACTTTCGACCGCGGACATTCTTCCACACGGGATTTTACGAGCAGTGCAACCATGTCGGCGGATGACTCCCACAAGATGCGTCCCGGGATGTTCTCGCAATCGCAAGGGACCAACAAAAGCTTGTTGGAAAAGGTCGCTCGACTCGATAAAGATTTGGCTGCGTTAAAGGACAAGTCCAAAGATCTTGACAGAGCTCTCAAACAAAAGGACGCTACCATCAGCGCTCGGAATGCGAGGATCTTGGAACTTGAGGGGATCAATAACAGTGCTCACGGAAGATCCGAGAAGGAGAAGAATATCCTCAGGGAGCAGATCAAGACGCAGAAGATGAAATCGGATAACGAGCTAGCAGCCGTCAAGAGACTGCCTGATCTTGTGAGAGCGTACAGCATACAGGGTCTACAGGCAGAGAACTCAGAGCTCAAGAGTCAATTACAAAAGGAGCAGAAGCTGCATGCGGAGCAGACAGTGAGCTTGCAGAAGCTGCATGCGGAGCAGGAAGTGAGCTTGAATGCGTTAATGTCACAACAAAAGAAATCGTACAAGGACACGATCAATGCGCGCGATAAGGATATCACTCAGCTCAACGAGGCAAATAACGACCTCCACAATGCCTACTCAAGCTTGTATGAAAGAGAGCGCAAGCTGAAAAAGGAAGTCGACGGTCGTACATCTCGCAAAGCAGATCGTGCCACGTATGCGCAATATCGGGGCATGTACAAGGAGCTTGACGACGCCACTGGAGACACGCTGCAGATCGCTCACAGCGCGATGTCGCGAATCACTGCCGAGGAGAACCTTTGGCGGAAGTCGAGAGAGGCATTTGACAATTCCGAGAAGCTCACATTCTTGCGTCAGGCAAACAAGTTCCCCGGGATCTTCAAGGCTATTGGGGAATATCTCGATGCACAGGCCGGCAATGCTAACAAAGCTGGCGAAGCTATGGCGGGACTTCGACAGCAGCTCCAAGACGACTTCTCGGAGATGAAACGTGCGACCCATTTCCATCGATGGCTGGTCAGGCATCACTTTATCGAGGAGCATCACAATGCCTTTGACAACGTAGACCTGGCGCACGCTCTTATGATCGAGCCATTTCGCAGGCAGAGGAAGGCTTTGGTCAGAGAGAGAGACGAGGCTGCGAAGAAGCTGATCGGCGCGGGCGAGGCACACCGTGGACGTTTGAGTGTCGAAAAAGACGAGATCGATAGGGCGTACAGATCTGCCAACCTCGTCTTGAACGTCCTTGAGAATGTCCGAAGATTGAGTGCTTTCGAGTCATTGCTTGGCGATCACCCTTGGGAAAAAGCTGTCTTCGTCGAAACGCTCAACATGGACAACACGGTACGAGGTGTCAGTAATTATCTCAATGACGGCGAAGACCTCGACAGAGAGCGCCGCGAGTTGCTGGACGAGGTGAACAGAGCGAGGGACGCGCAAAACGCGTTAGAAGCGAAACTTCGCGAGCGTTTCGTGCTCGAGTACGACTCTGGCCTCCTCACTGAAGCTCAGCAGAAGTCCAACGACAACATCATAAAGCAGTGCATCACGGAACATCGCTCGCGGCTTCACGATGCTCTAGAATCCCTTGGTCTGGCCATACAGCAGCAGCGGAAGCGCCGATCGTTGTCACTTCCGTTGCCGGCGGTGCAGGCTCGAACGCCAGTTCCGACAGCGAAGAGAAGCGCAAGTCTTCCGCGGAAGCGCGTGAGGATTTCAAAGAGCTTCAAGCCGTCGCAGACAATGCAAGCGGAACACCGCGCTCTGGCATTTGATATTGAGGCCATGCCCGCTTCGTCGTTCAGGTCTGTTGAGCCTTCGCTCGTGGAAGTTTGGTCCGGCAACGGCGAGCGATCTACGAGGTCAGGTGGCGTCGAGGCCATCCCATTGTTTACCGATGCGTTTTCACGGTTCGCGGCTGCATCTGGGAACAACGCGGCAGCTGGTGCCGAATCTGATACTGTGCAGGAGCAGAAATCCGCAGAAGGCAGCAATCAGTCTTTGGAGATCTCGCCAAATACGATTAAATCTGTCACCCCAGCATCTGCCGCGGAGATGGACGACTCGAAACCTTCAGAAACGGACACCAACACTGAGGAGCCTCAGACTATCCTCACGTACCGGATGTCCGCAGACACGCACCGCAGCGCAGCCATGGCCTCGCACAACACCGACGCAGCCTACTGGCATCACAAACTGTACAAAGGACCCGAAGGCGACACACCCAAGGTGCTGTATTGCAGCAAGTTCGAGGTCAGCGAGAAGCGAGCACAGCTTTTCCTCAACGAGCCGATCCTCGGTTTCGACATTGAATGGGAACCAGGCGCCAATGACAAGTCTGGCGCGAAGAAGAATGTTTCGTTGATTCAACTGGCCGCTGGCGACAAGATTGGTCTATTCCATGTTGCCTACTTCGATGGGAAGAGTGTCGAGCAACTCATGCCGCCAACCCTGCGGAAGATTCTCGAGGACCCGAATGTCACCAAGGCCGGGGTGAACATTGGAGGCGATGCAACTCGAATGCGCAAGTGGCTCGATGTTGACATGAAGGGCGTCTTCGAGCTGAGCCATCTCTTTCGCATCGTCAAGCACGAAAGTGGTGTCAACTTCAAACCGGTGTCCATGGCCAAGCAAGTACAGACCATCCTCCATTTGCCAATCAAGAAAGACGACGTTCGGATGAGTGACTGGTCGAGACCTCTGAATGTGGAACAAACCCACTACGCCGCTGCGGACGCATACGCTGGATTTATGCTATATCACACACTGGACAATGAGCGTAAGCTGATGAAACCAAAGCCACCGCTCCCAGCTTTCTATGAGACAGGCGGACCACTGGTGCTGGGGACTGGAGAAATGATACACAAAGGTGGAAAGCGCACAGCTGGACCGGTGGTGACCGCTGATGCTTCGGCAGCAGGTGAGATTGAGCAAGAGGGCGAGGAGTTCTACGATGCTCTTGACGCTCTTGACCATCTCGATCTCAACTCGGGGAATGCGTCTGAGCTCATCGGACCGTCTGCCAGCTTGGCCGCCGCGAGCACGCTGAACGTAGACTATCCCTCGCTTCCAGCAATCTCGTCATCCGCTAGCGAATGTGATGCATTGCCGTCAAATGAAGCGCAACCGATCCCGACTTTCGCTCCGTCCAAAAGGGAGAAAGCTACAGCCGCGCCACCTCCAAAATCCACGCCAGCTAAGAATAATCCACTGCCATGCCCGGAAAACCAAAGAGCGGACACCTGGATCCGCACCCGCCGCGCCGAATCAGCTGCGGACCTGAAGAGACCTGCCAGCGACTCTGTGATGCGTGCCTACCATCTCTGGCATGTGCAGCATTTCGAGCTGAACGAAGTCGCGCGTTTCTGTCGAGATCCACCCTTGGCGATGAATACCGTTGCGAGCTATGTCATGGACGCGATTGAGAAGGAGAATTTGCCGTTCGAGCAGGACAGATTGAAGCAGGCGGCAAGCGTGCTGCCGACGGCCGTGCAGAGGAGGTATAGGAATTTGTTGAGAGACGTGTAAGGATGAGATCTTGAAGACCCTTGTGCAGATTGGATTCTGAGCGTTGAAGCGAGCATTTGCATTGCATTTACAGTGGCGTTTGTGGCATGGAAATTATGCTCCACTCATTGTGATTTGATGCACAATATTCCTTGATCGAAGGAAATCACAACAAAGGCAGATGGAAATGGAGAACAATTGTTTCAGTACGCAAGTACTCAGGCCTCCAAAGCAATTGTGCACCGAGCGTGAGTTGATCACATCCCACCGAAAGACCTCACCATGATTTGATCACATGGCTCCCATACTCCGACTTCGCTTTGCGAATCACTGTCCTTCTGCCTGCTCGGTGCCAGAATACTCCGAGATACCCTCTAGACCGTCAATTTTGGCATCATTCTCGGGGTTCCGCACTCAGAGCACCGTGTTTGCTGGATCATCTCACGTCCGTCTAGCACGACATTCCTCGAACAAGGGATAGAATCCTTCGCCTCATAAGGACCTCTTGATGTTGAGCGTTCCCGGCTCAAGCAGTACCTCCAGGATCGTGCATATTAGGAAAGTCAAGCCGACTCATCGTGGACTCTCGCCTTCAAACAATAGGCACAGCACTTGTGAGAGGCGTGCTTTGATGGATTGCAGCATAAAGAGGAAAGTCTAAGTCTGCCGGATATACCAGGACTGGCTGATGAATACGGCCATGAAAGCTGCTGCGTTTCCGGCAATCGATTGCGCCGACCTAGCTGCATGGGAGCTCCTGTTGGCTGCCTCGCCGTGAGATTCTGCATGGGCTCGTTTCAGACTTATGTACAGTCGGAGACCTCGATGCAGTCACAAAGTCATATACCTCAAGTGAGGCGCCAACGTGGAGCCAGTACGCACTAAGGTAGTTCAACCAGCCACTCACTGATTACCTAAGGTAATGCTCTTGCATTGAGGATCGCGGCAGCACAATGCATTTGATAGGTGCCCGCAAGTGCCTTACTTGTGGATCTTCAGCACTTTGTTCGGACTACATCTCCGTGATTTTGGGGAATCAATAAGAACCCGAGAGCGCGTCGTATTCTCTTCCCTCCGCCGGAATCATCGAACATCGCCCAAGCGTCGATCACGGAAACTGTTGTATTCCCACCATGGGCGACGAGTGACACTCCCCAATGAGATGACCAGAACGTAGCTGATCCATTTCAGCCTGCAGAACGCCGGTGACACATATGAGTAACGCAAACCCAAATGCAAAGCCACCTGCGGCATGAACAGGAAGAACCAGAGGTCCATTGATTATTGTATTGAGATGGCAACAACGCGGTCTCTTGATTCGTGTCTCATTAACTGGCCCTCGTGATGTTTCAAGTTCATGTTTACCGTACGTTGTACATGCCGTGTGTTATGGAACGAACAGTAGTATCAAATCATTTCATTCAGTGCTAAACTAAGAGGGTTGCAGGGTAAGCCTTAAAGGTAAGTGGTGTGAGAGCACGGGCCTTCCTTAGCGTAACATATGCCCCCCCTAAAATGCTCTCCGACCCGGTAAGCCTTACTCCCTTAGTAGATGCCCTATAAGTAACCCTTTAAAGTTAAAAGTATAAAGCACCGTTCTATTAATTATAGAAATTAAACGGTAGACGTAGTAATGTCCTCCTTTACTATAAACTATTATACTTAAGATACTTTTGTTCGCGGACTAAAAGAAGAGAATCGCTCCGTTATTTAGTACGATACCCTAGGAGCTCTATATTCTTATCGACGACGGCTTATATTATTATAAGCTTAACTTAAGCGTAGGCGCGCTTATTTACCTAGCGACAGACCGGTTCTAGTAGATTCGCTAGTACTAGCGAACATCTTATTAGTAAAGTCGATTATTAGCCGGTTATCGAGTTTCTCGAGGCCGGCGCGAGCTATTTCTCTATAGCTAGGACGAGCTCTTCTAGCGGGTACGACGGTAGGCGCGGATTCGTCTACTTCTATTATAACTAGATCGTTATCGATGTCTCTCTAAGCGAGGTTTAGCGGTTAAGCCGTCGCCTACTATAGTCTATCTTCGGTAGTAGTCGCGAGTAACTATCTCGCGATAAAAGCGGATACTAGAAGGGTAGCGTATCTATCGCGAAGTTCGTTTATAATATTCTCGTCTAGCTAGTTATTAGTGTCGATATATAGGTTACGGTACTTAACGATAAGCGTCTAGTACGTAGTATTCTTAATAGGCGCGCCTTTTAGTAGCCTACGGGCGTTAGCGCTATTATACTAGAGTCCTCTCTACGCGGGGGGAATATATAGCCCTTACTTTTATAACTCGGCTATAGCTAGCGTAGATAGTCGGTTTAAAACGACGCTAATGTTAGTTAGTACTCTCGATATACTCGTAATAACTAAAGTAGACGCGGGTGTTCCTTCGTAGGGCGCGTTTACTTATTTACGGAGAAGGGCTATAAAGTCGGCGGGGTTGTTTTAGTTCTACTTAATTATAGCGACTACGTCTACTAGGGTAATAGCGCGCGAGTTCTAAAGGTAGAAGATCTTACCGGCGATTATATATAGGAAGTACTTAATACTCTAAATAGAGGTAGTAGTAATAGCTTATAAGATTACTCTAATAAAGGCCTCGACTTTGTCGTATTCCCGGTAGGCGTAGGCCTACTAGTATAGAAGTCCGGCCGGACTCTAGCGTAAAAGGTAGAAGCGCGTCGCCTCTACGATACCCTTAGGATATTAGTTATATAGTACGAGTTCTAGAGGAGTCCTTACGAAGATACTCGCGATAGTATATTACTTGTTTCCGGCGTCTACTACTCCGGCTACGGCCTTATTAAAGGTAGCTTCGACTCTGTTTACGATATACGAAGACTTAATTATAGCGTCCTAGTTAATGTCTCCGTCTAGTTTTCCGAATACTATAGTACGGAATTCGAGTTCGTCGGTCTTAGCTTCGCTAGCCTTTTACGGTAGAAGCCCGCGCGACTAGTAGAACTCGTTAATTTTCGTTACGAGGTCTTATAGGTCCTTATTATTAGTCTAAAATCCTAGATAGAGGAATTTAATTATACCGAGGAAGTG